>OZ023316.1:9458492-9489427 GCA_964007375.1 Ophion obscuratus | reverse complement strand
ATGAATGTCATTGATGAATAGGGAGAATAGGGGAGGACCCAGGACGGAGCCCTGAGTTGCCCCACATGAGATGGTCATTCAGTCGGAAGTTGCTATGTTGTTTTCAGTTACTGCTCGAGTCCTGCAGGTCAGATAAGAATGAAACCCAGTAATTGCTTTGTGTAACAAACACAAGCGCCGAAGTTTGGTTAGGAGTTTGAGTTGCAGTACGGTGTCAAAGGCTTTACTAAAATCGAACAAAATCAGTATGGTCAGTTTCCTATCACCCTCCGCTTGTTTCGTGTCTTGGCAAAGTTTCAGCAAGGCTGTTTGGGTACTGAACCCTTTGCGGTAGCCAGATTGCATTTCATTTAGAAGGTTGCGCGCCTCAAGAAACTTTAGCAATTGCGTGTGCAGGATCCTCTCAAA
Organism: Ophion obscuratus; assembly: GCA_964007375.1. Classification (NCBI taxonomy): domain Eukaryota; kingdom Metazoa; phylum Arthropoda; class Insecta; order Hymenoptera; family Ichneumonidae; genus Ophion; species Ophion obscuratus. Next base: position 9,489,019 of record OZ023316.1, on the reverse strand, counting down.
TGTTTTTGAGAATTCGCATAAATTAGCAATCGATCGAGTATCAGATATCGATTTGAGAGGATTGACTTTTAGCAACGGTTTGAAAAGCCCTTTTTCCCCCACAGACAGGAAATATGCATTTTTGATTGAATGGTTAAACAGGGCAGTTAGAACAGGGGCGATGGTGTGTAACCCATTGTGGATAGAGAAAAGGGATATACCATCAGGACCAGAGCAAAAGGATAGTTGAGTAGTCGATTTTATAGTAGAAGCCACAAAATCAGGCGTCAGTTCAGTGAATTCAAAGATAGGCTGGAGAGCTGGCAATTCATCTAGACTTTCGAATACCAGTGAGAGTAAACACGAGGGTGCGGCACTTGATATGCTAGTGAAAAATACATTTAATTCGTTCGGAGTGAACAAGTTGAGTAGAGAAGGCGTAATGGAAGCAACAAGACCAATGTTTTTTAATGTCCTCTATATCTTTGCTACATCATGTTTGCCCTTGAGTTTGTCCATATAACGAACACTTACAAAGTGTTTTTTATCTCAATTCATGCTTTGAGTTGAGTGGTGAGCCACGGAGCTGGTGGAGAAGAAACGCAGAAAGTTTGCAACAGCGCATGTACATTGAAAGTTCTCAAAACGAAATGCGATAACTTGTGGGTAAGGGTATCAATATCGTCGTTGATTATGGATTCGACCATTGGTGCTAAGGAGTTAGTGGACTATAAATAAAGTGATAGTTCTGTTGCGTAGGGGCCCTATCAAACCTCTTGATATTATGATGAGACATCGATCGTTTGGTAGACTTGCATGTTTTAAACTGGTAGGTCAGTTCAATCAAATCATGACCTGCGATGACAGGAGCATCTGATTTGGTATACTTGACAATCTTTTTGAGATTGTCAACAATAAAAACATCAAGCCACGAGTCGGAGGATGAAGTGTGATGTGTGGGACTGGACTCTACAATGTTTAACGCTAACGATCTTATGCATTTTTTTATAAATTCCGATTCGAAGTTGTTGGTAGAAAGGTTGCAATTTAAATCGCCGCTGATTAGTACACTATTGTACGTAGGTAATAAGCGCGAGAATGAATTGAAGAAATCCTTGAAGAGGAGGCCTTTAGGTCTTCTATACATGGAAGAAAATAACAGCGATTCGCCCATATTGTTGCTTATTTCTAATATAATAAATTCGGACGCATTTAATGTTAGATTATCAGAAACAGCTAAAACTTTCGCTTTCAATGACGTATGAACGTAGCATGCTACACCACCTCCTCTGGAACAGACTCAGTCATTTCGAACCAGAAAATAATCTTTTATGTGAACTAAATTGTCCGGAATGAGAGAATGTAGCCACGTTTCAGATACTGAGATGATATGATAAAAATGTGAATTTAAATGAGCTTTGATTAACTCGATGTGCCCGGGAAGGGAATTTGCATGTATGCTGGCAAGCTTGATGTTCATCTGATGATTCTGATAGGACTGAGTTATGCTGGCGAGAGGTAGTTAGATTAATTTAGCGAGGTCTGCCTTCGAGCCAATATTTATAACTGTGGAACCATTCATTTTTCGAACGCAGATAGAACCAGCTTTAACCTAAACATAACGGTAGCCATTTTCTGCAGCTTTGATTTTAGTGGATCGATACAGTTTGTACGTCTTGGTAGGAAGGAGTTCGTTTATAAAGTGAGAGAGAGGGTGAGAGAGAGAGAGACAGAGAGAGAGAGAGAAGGAGAGTGATGCTACTTGATGAGGGAATAGAGTGAAAATACTCGGCCGGTATTTTCACTGTAATCACTGAGAATTTAATTCGTGTGCACGAAGCCATAACGGCACGCGATACTCACCGCCGATTTTGCAAGGCAATGAAATATGTAACCGTGTGAATCCAGGAGAACTGGATTTGATAAAACTATGTATGGATGCGTATATGATGTAGTCTCTACGGGCTCGATAGTCTTTAAAACCCGAACACACGACTTTTGCAATCGATATAGTTTCTAGTATTAGGTATACAATTAAGCTCTCCCTCATCCTCTTCCCTCTCACACATTTCCCCCACGTGTCAGGCTGACTGAAATTCCTGGGTGATAAAAAGATGGTGGGTTTGAGTTCATAAAGTCAGTTCTGGAATTTTTTACTTCATCCAACGTTTTGAAGCGGCTATCGGGCAAATGATGTTGGAGCGATCGGAACAAATGAAAATCCGATGGAGCCAAGTCTGGTGAATACTCCGAGTGGTAAAACTTCGTAGCCCAATGAATCCAATGCATCTCTGGTCGATTTTCCTGTGTGTGGTCTGCAGCAATATAACCGGCCTAGGTCCTCTGCCCGTGTAAGGCCGCTTTTGCTGAATTTCGTCACTCAAACGCTGCAGTTATTGTTTATAGTACTCAGCCGTGATGGTCGCACCCTAAAAATCCCACCATATGCACAGAAGGAGTTTGTCACCGTGAATATTGGGTTTAGCAGTCGATCTGGATGGTTTCTCCCGGTTGACACCCGATGCACGTTTTTTTAAAATTGTCATATAACACACACTTTTCATCACCAGTCACTATTTTGTGCAGAAAGTAATTTCTTTTGAAGCGAGACAACAAAGAGAAAGCTGTGTCGCATTATCTCGCTTTGTTGCTTTCCGAAAGCACGTGCGGACCGCAGCGGCCCTTCTTTCGAATCTTACCGACCTTTTTCACACGACTAAAAACGTTATTTCGGGTAGCACTTAATATAGTAGCAAGCTCTGATAGCGTTTGGCAGGGATATTCACTCAGCAACTGATCCAAATTCGGGTTTTCAATTTTTTTGCCATCCTGCTCTCTTGCCGTCTGTGAGGTTGAAATTTCCACTCCGGAGTCTTCGAAACCACTTCTTCACGGTACTGACGGATACTGCATCTTCCTCGATGTCTGACTAAACATCTCCTTAGCCTTAGAAGTATTTTTTTCACAATTCGAATGCGCAATTATTGCCACTCATTTTGCTGACTATGCTTACGATGTATACGTTGAGGTTATGTTAAGCTGTTGGTACGGAAAAATAGTTTACTAGAATGGTATGCTAATAGTGTGGACAGAAACAAATTCGAATTGTACCAAATGTAAAAATTCCGCTTTGTCCGATTCGAATATAAAGAATGGACTGTTATGCAAAAAACCGTAAAACCTAAGCGATTTAGGCTGTGCGTTTTCTGTATGTCAGTCAGAAATTCGTCAGTCAGTCAGTCGCGCAACTGTATTATATGTGTTGTAACGTGTTTTTTTTTGGTACTCCGCTGACCCGCCTGGCATGGTGGCGGCTGCAGCAAAACCGTCCTCCGGCTCGGGGCCGTCATCGCGATTACGGCATGATTCCGTAGGGTTCTCTAAGCGACGTTAGGATTTTACTTCAATATTCTGTTTGTTTTCTTTATTTTCGCCACCTCACGAGCTAAAGTCCCAACGGCCAGGAAGAGCGAGAGGGAAAGAAGGCAAGGCCAAACATTCTCCCAAGGCCAAAGATCGGAAAGACGCCGATTCCCGTGAAAATTACCTACCCAGGGCCGTGATTCACGCCCGCCCCCCTTCACTTCTTCCGTTTCTTCTGGACAGAGACCGAATTGTTACCCTCGGCCGATAGTAAGTCTGCCGTCGGTCGCGGTCCTTACTCCCGTCGTCGCCAGGGTCGACCGTTACGAAACATCATCCAGGGAAAGACGACGCTCCTCTAGGACATGAAATACGGCCCGCGGGAAGAGCGGCCTTTTCATTTTCCGTTACGGGAGGTTCAGGATTCGAAATCCGCGCTTGATCGATAAGCACACTCCCGAAAATTATTCGATACGGGCCTGTTCGCTTTGGTGTAATCATAAGAACAGAAACTAAAGAAAAGGTGGGGGTACGCTTCTCGCACGTCGGCCGGCTTTTGCGTTAGCTTCCTGCGAGGTGTCCAGCCGGATGCACGTGGGCCGGGACAATGGAAAGCGACCGAATTACGCAGCCGGTGAGCTTGGTCATGCCTTCGGCAACAATCCGGGTAATTTTCGGCCGTATGGTCGGCTCACGATCTCGCGCATCTTTACCGTGGCCACGGCCTCTGTCGCGTTTCCGTAATTATCAACCCCGTCGCACGTAGCTAGCGCGTATTGTCGGGAAATCGTGTCGTCGTTGCGCGCGGGAAGCTCAATCCCGTTTCGCGACGAGCTTCGGCTCGAATCCTTCGTTTAGTCCGTAAAAAGTGTGAGTGAGAGAGTGCTTGAAGAGTTGGAACGCGTCGTCCTCGGTGATCCCTCGGCCTGCGGCGAGGCTTGAGCAAGGGGAAAGGGGGAGAGATTGCCCTCAAGTCGGGACATCTTCATGGAGAACTAGCCTCCCGTTTATCATCGGGTCGCGGGTCGAACCCGTACGGGCTCCCGTCCATATTAACTGCATCTAACGGGTGCCCCTTTTCCCGGTGTAAAAATTTTCCCGGCTTCGTCGCGGGGGAGAGGTTGCTGAGCATCGGCGTCCACGTAAGTAACGACCGGGGTATTTTTCCCGGGATATTTCATTATTTATTTAACGCTCGGCCGGGTAACCGATTAACGGGGGCCCGGTTTTGTAATATTAGCGCGGACGGTAGGGGAGAGAGAGGAGAGGCCAAAACGAGCTCGACGTATATTGTGTGTGTGTGTGTGTGTGTGTGTGTAGGCCCCGGTCGGAATGGGTGTGAGTGTGCGCTCGACCGTAATTGTCTCGCGAGATTTCGCACGTATTGTATATATTTTGTTGTCCGATTTTTGTCCCGGTGTTCCTTGCGAAGGAGGGGAATTATTAACGAAATGTAAAATAAATTCCCTGACGATGGATTTTTCTTGCCGTCCGTGATTGACACCTGATCCATCCCCTCTACCTTATCCACGAGGCTGCAGTTTGGCCGGACACTGCGTTCCCTTTTCTCATCCCGACAAGCCGATTTTCGGCTGGCGTCCTACATGAATTGTCGGAACGGGAGGAGGGGAGTTTTGTGACTCTCTCGGTCCTTTTCCCCCAGCTCCCTCGATTTTGCGGTCACAGTGCATAGATAATACATTCATGATATATTCCTTTCGAACTATGGTAAAATTGATGCAGCCTTCATTAGGAGGTAAAATGATGTTTGTCAATGTGATGTCCATACGCAAAATCCAATGATTCAGGAGAGGCTCGAAGGATGGAGCGACTCAGAAACTTTGGGAGCGTACGAATTAGAAGGGATTGATTACCTTTCGAATCCATTGGGATGCTAAATATTACTTTATTATGTAAGGACATCTTGTCGATAGTGTCGATAGTGTCGATCGAGGTTGGTAGGGTCTCACCCCATGATATATACTGCCGCTATCGATATTGCGTGCACTTGGAGGCGATATTTAGAACGTTATATATATATATAGAATCCTAACACAGGTTAGGTAAATCATCAGATCAATTATGAAGATTGATAAGTGGAGTATTGGATACATAATTGATTCTGATAACACCTTCAAGACGTTGCCAGCAAATTGCTCACTCCACAGAACCTCTCGCTATTCGCGATTTTCATTAAATCGTTTCATTAATTTGCGTATTTATCCGAGATGAATTCGCGTCCCACAATGCCTCTTGAAACGGCATTTCCTATATCCGTTTTCTATCATTTCACATTTCCGTTTCCTCATTATTTCTGGCGCGTTTCCTGAAACTCTTACTATATCCTTGCTCATCTTTGGTCGAGTGCATGCTGCTTGCAATCCATCCACCACTCGAGGCCTCTCTCTCTCTCTCTCTCTCTCTCTCAGAGAACAAAGGGGAAGAGAGAAGGCATAAGAGAGTGAGAGAGGAGGTGGAAGAGGAAGATGGAGTCGAGCTCACAGTTGAGCAGAAGATAGATAAATTAGTTTTGAAGATAGACTGTGTCTATTACATGAGCAAAAAAACCACCCAACCGAACACACCGGCGCAGCCAGAGTCACTGCTCGAGTTAGTAAGGAAGGAAATAAGAACACGCAAGCAGGAAATAAAAAATACCATTGTACAAGAGATTAAACATGAAATCGAAAACTATATTCGAACAGAAGTAATAAATTAAATGAACGCCCTAATGAGTGAGGTGAAAGAGTCAAAAGCAACCATAAAAAGTACTAAAGTGAAAAAAAAACGAAAATTAACGAGCAAAACTCATCTATAAACAAGGAAGACAGTGTTATGAAACATGAAAATAACAAAGAGACATATGCAGATAAAATAAAGAAATATCGCATGCAGGAAATTGTGGTTTCACCAATAACGAAACAATTGAATGAGGAAACATTGGAAGAAATAAAGTCGAGTATAGATATAATAACTCTCGGGATTGGTGTTAATAAAATAAGAAACGGGAAAAATGGGAAAATAATACTAGGATGTGAAAAAAAACCGGGATCAAGAAATATTAAGCAGCGAATTGAAAAAGAAAATAGGAACCAGTTGAAAAGTGACGACGATGAAAAAACAACGTCCAAAACTCAAAATAGCTGGGATTGAGGAGAGCTTAAAAGTAACGGAGGAAGGAGAAGCCCAATTTCTGCACAAAATAAGTGAACAGAATAAAATATCCACGGCCGAACAAGATTTTTCGTTCAGAGTCGTTCGTTCGAGAGTTCGTTCAGACTGTAGAAATAAAGCGAAATATAGAACATGCGTTGGAGAACACGAGCAGAAAAATTGCACTGAAAGAAGTGTATAAATTATTCTCATCATGTAGAAAAAATTAAGGAAACCGCTTTAAGTACGGAGCATGAGGCTACGGATAGAAGATGCATAATCTATAAATAAATGATACCGAGAGCACAGAAAAACATAATATATAATAGGGACTAGCAATTAAAGAATACTCTTAAGAATAAAAAAGTGAAAAGTCGACATGTATCCTATTCATAATGACATTATATATATCGGGATTTATAACTCATAAGAATGAATTTGAAAAGTTCGCGTATGATAAAAAACCAGTGATATTGTGCCTGGCAGAGACTCATGTAACGGAAGAAATACAAGACTTTGAATTAATAATACAAAATTATAAAGTTATAAGAACAAACACAGAAAATAGTAGAACTGGTAGTGTCCTTACGTACGTTCAACAGAGTATTTGGTATAAAGGGCTGGTCTCGGAGAGCATTGATCAGGGTATATGGATAAATACAATACAGCTTTCAGAAAAAGATGAAAAATTGATAATATGCAAAGTATATCATTCACCTAGCCATAGTCGTGGTAAATCTATAGAATTTATTGTGAATAAATGTGAGGATCTCGTGGACATAGGTCAAGTAATAATAATGGGTGATTTTAATATAGACGTGTCGAAAGAAACGCATTATAAAACAAGATTGATAAAAAATTTCTTAATATATATAATACGATTGGAACGACTGGTATACGTACAAATTGTTAAGAAACAGAGTAGTGGATGAAATTCGGAAAAAGACAAGGCAATATTATGAAGAAATGATAGATAAACAAAAGCATAATTCAACAACAATGTGGAAGAACCTGAACCCGCTAATGGGAAATAAAAAAACTATAGAACAAAAAAGTCGGAAGTAATCTTCAATGGAGTTAAGTTACAGATTGCGAGAAAATTGCAAATAAATTTAATGCATTTTTTGTCGAAAGCATAACGCGTATTTTAGCGTCCATAAAATCAGATGAACAACGCAATGAGTACCAAAGATACGCGGGTGCGAGTCTTAATAATTTTAAGAAAATTGACGATTGACTTGGAAGGATAATACAAAATTTAGATGATAAGAAAGGTGCGAGCGAATAAATAAGGATATACTATTAAACGTGATAAATAAATTAATAGTGAATGGTATAGTACTTGATGAATAGAAAAATTCAGTTACTAGACCGATACCTAAAATAACGGGTAGTACGAAGGCAAAGGAATATAGGCCAATAAATACTCTTCCGGTGTATGAAAAAATCCTAGAATTGGTCGTTAAAAAATAATTGCACGAATATATAAACATTCACAATATCATTATAAAAGAAGTCAGGATTTCGAGATAAGCACTCTTGTGGGACCGGCTTACAAAGTACACTCATCTAATGAAGAAAGTTCCTAGGCAATAGCTAAATAGTCGGGGTTGTGTTTATCGATTTCAAACTCTTGATTCTCTCTCTCTCTCCCTCCCTCCCTCCCTCCGTCCCTCCGTCCCTCCTTCCCTCCCTCCCTCCCTTTACTTCTGGTATCCTCTTCCTATTCACATAACTTCTGCTGCGACTATTTCTTTATTTAAAAGAAGCCTGTATTCATATCTTTTTGAGCTGGAAGCAAATGGTGTATAAAAACATGGTGATCACAGTTATTTATATATTTACATACATTTAGTTAAATTTTTCTTGTTTAACCATTCCACTTTGCAGTAAGTCCAATTTGGGTTGAACTGCTGGTCCCTGCTACGGTTTACTAATATTTTGGACCATCTCGATTTAATTTGTTATGCGTCCGGCCGCTCAGTGTGTTCAAAACTTGTATTTATGCAACTTAATCTTCAAGCATCGCTTATTATTGTAAAACTTCTATCACTGTTATTGCGTTAGCAAGCGTGGTACTGTTATCATTATGAAATGTTATTTTTAGTTTAACCACTACTTATTACTATTAAGCATCTCAAACTTATCTCAAATCAACAAAATTGTATTCACAGTTTTCTCTTCATGAAATATTTTCATTTTTATTTTTTATTTTATTTTATTGTTATTTTTATTACCATTAGATGTATTGTGACACGATTTCCGATACTCGCGTCCCAAAATTCGCTCTCGTCAGACTCGTACGGGATAGGGCGCCAGCCGCGCAAATTCTTACGCGACAAATTTATTTTTCCGGACGAATCGACGAGATGCCTTTTGCCCGACTGTCGCAGCTCTGAATTTGGTAGCGGGGCGGGGTTGATCCGCGACAACAGCACAAAAAGATTTTACAAGAACACTCCGAGATTTGGTGACAACCGTAATCAATTTTATTATCTCCCGACTCTCGCATACGGCGGGATCGGTTCAGGATACGTGCAATACGCGGTCCTCTTATTTTTCCAAATTGTACAGATTTCTTTCTCGAACGTAATTTTATCCAGACATGACGACGACAAACAAATAATATCTCAACTCTAACGTATACTAAATGACTTTGGTTCTGGTACTTGAAAAATGAACCTCTCTCGGCGGCTCTACATTAATTTAATTTAAGCGAGGTATTCGCAAATGACAGTATAGCGCTGGGTGACTCGATCTTTCCCGTCCGTTACTGATCCGCCACGACAATATCGCGACTTATCGCGACATATCGTGACTTCAATATCCTCAATAATCTCAAAATTTCGGTACTTTACCCAAAGGGTCACAGCGCGTGCATTACGACGGGTTTTGACGATCGAAACGACGGCTTCACCGCTACAGTTTCACAAGATCTCGATCCGGTAAAACCTCGGTCTCGATCTACGATATTTCCGGTGGCGTCGCTTTCTTGGGTGGCGGGAACGCCACCTCTCCTCGCTCCAGACCAGAACTCAAGTGACGATATTTTCGCGAGGAACCTTTCCGCCGACCTGGGTCCCGACCCCCACTCCTTGCCTAGTCACAGCCTTTTCGATTTTGCAGAGTTGACCTTATCGACAACGTTGGCATTTTCATAATTACTGAACGTGAAAATTGCCTCAAGCTCACGTCCCGGGACCTGATTGGGTCACGGACTCACCGGGATGATGACCGGCTGTAGAGAGAGAGAGAGAGAGAGAGAGAGAGAGAGAGAGAGAGAGAGAGAGAGAGAGAGAGAGAGAGAGAGACAGACAGCTCGGAGTGGGACTTCGAACTGGCGACCCATCCTTGGAATTTGCGACTTTCCTTTGTCGCTCGTTGACACCCAACGGAATCCATTGTCGCGAGGTGCGGAGGGCCGTTATTAGGCGAGACCCCCCCCTCCTTCTTATTGGGATCCGCTGGTATTGACTATAGATGAGCGACGCCTCGTCGCGAGACCGTGTGCGCCAGGGTCGGTAACTCCGTTGCCATTCGATTCTCGACTGGTTCCGCGATCCTGTCCTTAGTAACGGCGAGAACACGCCGTTCGCTCAAGAAGTATAACAAAAAAATAATAACGAAAGGGTTAATAAAATAATTTTACGCTAAGCTGGGCCCTGCGAAATCGCTTGATTCCCGCTTGACGCTTGGTTCCTGGATGGCGGGAGGCGCCCTTCCATGCGCTGAGCCTGTGCCACCTTTAATCTATTGTGACGTGCGAAATTGCCACGTCACAGTATCAAAACTATATGTTAATTTTCCCCATGGTTGTTACCAGGGCATGAAATAAATGATCAATTAATCAATAAATCACCCTATCTCTTTCTCTCTCGCTCTCCCTCTAGAGATGGATTCGCCATTCTAGAGACAATAATCACCCACCGACCGTGCCGGTGGGGAAATCAATAAGTACTTTTGTTCTGTTAGTCATGATGACTTCGAGTCAAAGAATACGAACGCGTGGGGACCTGCTGAAGATAACAATGATGCGCATTTCCATGTCGGAGACATATCTCCCGAAGTGTTCCTAAAGTTCTCCGTTATGCCTCGCCCAAAGCAAATGGTGCCGATGATGCATCGCTCGGGCTAGTGCAGATAACCCTGCCTGTTATCTTGACCATGGTGCCGCCCGCCTTCCATATTTCTGCCATGCATGAAGTATTTCCACTTGTATGGAAGAAATAATAAATTAGGCCGTTACCGAAAATTATATCACCGTTCTCTCCTGGGGACTCTAGGCCAATATCCTCTGCCCCCTATATAAACTATTTGGCACGTTTGTTGTTGATCAGGCCACAGCCGTCTCAGAATTGAGCGATCCCCTAGATCCATTTAAATTTGCTCATCGGGAAGAATTTGACGTCTATACGGCCTTTCTGCGAATATGCAATTACGTGCGCCAAAGTGTCGACAATGGGATGTTCCCACCACGACTCTTTTCAACTTTTCTAAATGTCAGATCAACAAATGTTGATTGACCTTGTCGATTGAAAAATGTGGCTGACATTGTTGATCAAATCAACAATGTCAGCCACAGCAAGCTTCTGATGAAGCTTAACAACGTTCGTGCCTCGGATTTCGTGTTGAGATGGACGACGTCTTACATTACCGGCAGATTTCAAGCAGTTTTAAGAACGAATGATGCTCGGTCCGCTTCGGCCGAAGTCAGGTCTGGTATTCCTCAAGAATCAATGCTCGGCCCACTATTATTCATCCTTTATGTTCCAGACCTCAGATATGTCTTAGCAGCTTGCTACTATAAGTTTTATGCGGACGAACAACAGATTTTTCGTCATTGCTCAGTCTCTCATTTAGACCACGGAATCACCGGCGCAAATGCAGACGTCGTGTTAATTAGAATGTGGGCTTCACTCAATGAGCTAACTCTGAATGCTGATAAGACAATGCTGAAAATTCTTGGCAGTAGACGTACCATGAGCGCTCAGTATCTCCCAGCGGTTCCCTGCAGCCAAATTGGCAGAGTTATTGTTAAGTACCGGAAGTAGTAGGGGTTTAAGGAGTCTTGCTTGACGATGTCCCATGCTAGAAGGAACAAGCGAAGCGGCCAACTCATAGCTTTATCGACTCAAGGTCTACCATAGCTTTTTATCGTACCATTTACGTGCGAAACTCGTCTCGGTCCTTATCCTTCAGGTCATTGACAATTGTTGCGCCACAGCCTTCGAAATTGTTTAGGAAAATAGCATCAATTTGACGACAGTGCTTAACCCTCAGGGTACGGACTATAAAAAAGTTACGTTCAGTACGGACATGGGTTAGCCTCACCCGGCGACTTTGATTGGGTGTATATCGAGCTGTACTTTGTCAATTTGAATAAATTTTTTTTTCATTTTGTGTGAAATTGTCTCAAAAATATGATAGAATTGTCAGATTAATCATTTAACTGATTGAAAAAAAATTATAATGAAAAATGTGAACGGGTCTTGAAATTTTTTCGCTTCTTTCAAATTTCGCTCGGGTTACGGTAACCCAGTCCGTACCCTGAGGGTTAATTCGTGCGTGTGTTCATTTATGCCGTTCTGTGGCTTGAGCACGTAACACCATTCTGGGTGAAGTTCTCATGGCTGACTTGAAGCCCGGTGGAAGTACTTTATGTTACGTATCGGTTATGAGGTTTTCCGGTCGGACCGGCCAGTCTATGTGCTGTCACTGCTTCTAATGAACGAGCCTAGGAAAGGAATAGCACTCCGGCCTTGACCAGAACTCCTTGCAGTTCCGCACTTTCGTACGGAATACGTTCTCAGTCGCTACAGCATGCCTCTGCGATGATCTTCCACCTGGCAGCCTGCATCCTAGTAGTGAAGCTTTCGGTAAATTGATCGGGGGCCTGCTAACAAGTGTCTCCATCTAGCTATTGTTGTCGACTTCTGGTTATGTTCCGGGTCTTTTATTTTCTCTATTGGATTGGATTAAACGTCTTTAGTTTTTAGCTTATGTCGAGTCATCGAACAGACGATATGTATGTGTGGATTGTGTGCCAGAGGACATCTAGTTCCAGAGCAGTAATAAATCAACTATCTATCTATCCCGCTTCCTCTTTGTGCCTTACTTTCCATCCCTTACTCGCTCTCTATAAGCCTTTACTCAGACACCTCGTGTGTTCGAGCTCTCTCTAATACGCCGTCGCTCAACGAAGCTTGTCGTTACCTGCTACAAGAATGATAATGTAAATGGGATGCTAGGCACGTTTTGGATTAGGTTCTCAAGAGCGGTGGTTGGAGCAAGTGGGTGAGTGTACGCGCAAAGGGTCGATGAGAAAACAAGAGAAGGGGAGATAGGTGGAGGAACAGGGTGCGAGTTAAATAGCGGACTGGGGTATGGGCAACTTTGATTGCAAGAGTGCAAGAACGGCTCGAGAGGTGGTGGAAACTCGCAAATGCGCGAATGTTGGTAGGCGACGGCGGTGAGGGACTAAAGCCTCGGGAAGTTTGGGCATTATATATACGAAGGTAGCGGGTGAAACCAAAGAGGTGCGCGTACCGAAAAGACGGTGTGTGTGGAAAAGCAGTGGGCAACAAAAGAGATGGTATGAGTATATACGAGGCGTAGGAAGGCGACAGGTCTCGGTGAGGTGAGTTGATATTAGATATTTAATAGACAGATCTAGAGAGTTGCTTCAATTCGCGAGAAAACTGAGGCAAAATGTTAGCACGTGGTAGGAGGTAGGATTTCCCATAAGCTTGACCCCGGTACCCGCGTGAGAAAATAGTCGAAAGGCTTCAAAGAGAGCGCTAAACTGGAGGAGCTGAGAGATATGAGCAACGAAAGAAAGTAAAGGAGATGAGAGCGCGGAATTCGGAAAGGGGTGGAGGTCTCGAGACGAAGTAAAGCTTCTCGCATGTACGAGAACGAGGGTGCATGTGCACCGGATGGTACGGGTAGTGAAACCGAGAAGGGCAACGGTGGAGAAGGGTGAGAAGAAGAAAGAAAAAAGGCGGACTGGAAGGAGGACTTCTCTTTACCGTTTCACCAGAAACCATCCTAGAAACATCGGAAGGTTTTCTTGTGAGAAAAAAGTTAAGATGGCCAAGTCTATGAATAAAAGTGTAGAGTGCGCACAAGTGTACGTATATGTCTGTGTATGTGCTGTCCAAAACGACGCCGAAAGGAAAGAAGAAAGGGATAAACTTAAATCTGAGTTTTCTCATGGCGTCAACCCTGTGGGATTACCTGGCAGCTTTAACTTAACAGCGTTGCTCGTTTCTCAGGTAACGTTTTTCCGCTGGCTGTGTCGCCATATTGGATACTTTTTGGAGACAAGTAAATGGCGTGGGAGGCAGAAGCTATGATTTTTGCACGGAATATGAAGAGAGTGAGTGTATGCTTGAGAAACGAAGAAAGGGAGAAAAAGAGAGACCAAGAATATATAAAAGAGTGCAAGTAACTACTATAGTGCAGGAATCTCAGGGCGAAGGAAAGGATACATAAGTGAGAGAGCACCCGGGACCGTGGACTTTTCACGGGCTGCAGCGTTTATTGGAAAGAGATTTGATATATCGCTACGTGCTGCTGGTGATGTTTGGAACGTCGCCTAAAGCTCCCGGTGCCGTTCGAGAATGACGGTCCACCTGGAACCTCCTTTCTCTCTCTCTCTCTCTCGGTCTGTCTCTCTCCCTCTCTCTCTCCCTCTCTCTCTCCCTCTCTCTCTCTCTCGGTCTGTCTCCCCTCTCTCTCTCTCTCTCTCTCTCTCTCTCTCTCTCTCTCTCTCTCTCTCTCTCTCTCTCTCTCTCTGTTTCTCGCTATCCACGAGTAAAGCTCAAAACCGGTGGGAAGCCGGTTACGTCATCCTCTAAACATATAATATCGGGGCAACCAATCCAAACGTTGTGCGCAAGGTACGGCTGTATCTGATACAAACTTGCAGGGAGAAATCGTGCCGTCTTATCTAAAAGCGCTGAGCTTGGGCATATGTGTTTTTTTTTTTTGTAAAAAAAAACAAATGTTAAAACGAATAGAAAATTCTAATTAGCCATAAAAAATGCAGTAGTCGCATATCATTGACAACGGCGAATTTTTCGCAAACCCATATTTTGGTAGTAAGAAACTTTACCTCAGCAGGAGAATTAATTATAATAAAGAAGTGCATATATCACGCATCAAGATCGGGTTCTGCAGCTTGATAGACATGATGTAATTGAAATATTTAATCAAAACATCATTACCTTTAAAATATGATGTTGAAATTTACCTAATTAGAATGCAATGAAAATAATTAGTTTTTTATTTAGCCACGTTGTTTTCCTGCAGATTCAGGCTACAAATATCAATGAAACCTATTTTTAGGATCCTCATCGGAGATCTACAATCTATGTCTGCGAAAAAATATTCTGGATAGTGATACAAATCAAGACATTTAAAAATCAGATAGCACTTATGTTGAATGCTGGAAAGTGCAACATTATTTTAAAATCAATCTATAAAATGTTTCGAATAGTATCGAAAGTATTTCACGTAGAAGCATGCCAAAGTAAAAACCCTTTTTCTCATTTTTACCGAAGCAACTATTTTACCACTAATCACAATAGTTTTAGTTAAAGGTGCACACTAAATGATATTTCCGTAAGTGGTTTCGAAATTGCATACCAAGGTGTTCCAGAATTCATGAAGGAGGGTACTTTGTTAAGCTTGTTATGGGGTCTAGCCGTCGGGGTTGAAGTACGAAAGGAGCGCCTTATGCTTATGTATAGAGCCGATTGTTACTAACTGTTAGCTATCAATTTATCGTTACATTGAACGTACGTTTTCGAAGTATTTCTCTACATCTATTTGTAAAAATATGCATTTTTGAACATACGGTGATAACATTAAATGTTTTCGTTACTTTGTATAATTATTTACTATAACTTTTTCTCGCTCAAATAACGCGAGACGAATTGGCAACGTCGTAGATCGTGATACATGATAATGCCTAGGTTGGCAGAAGTGTCGCAAAGGTAGAGACATGCGCGCCCCGTTTGTAACCTCAATATCGGTTCAAGGAGCTGTCAACTATGAATATCGGTCCAAGTTTTTAAAAAAATCGCTGGAAAGTAAAAGTGTGTACTAAAGCTCTCTATAATCTGAAAAAAATAAAAAACTTTAATAATTTTCTGATATTCTGAAAAAAAAGTATGGATGAAAAAAATTCCGCTTTATTTTGTATTTACCTAAAATTTCTAGAAAGTTTTAATTTCTGAATGAAGTTATCAAATCAACATTAAGTAATTATTACTAATTAAGGGAATAAGAACAAAAAATATTCGTTGTTAATTATCCGGACCGAGTAGTTTGAGGTCCCCGGGCATAATTGCCGAATACGGATAACATACGTAGCATTTGTGCCGTCTACTACTACATGATTGCACAGCCTAATATTTTATGTGCTTGATTTTCGCACAAATTCGCTTTTGAAAACATTAATAATTTTATAACGGTACTGTGAATTCTCATTTTCACGTGCCTCGTAGTTGAGAAATATAGGGTGTCTCAAAACGACCTGACATTTTTATTTATTAATAAAACGTATAATTTATATCAAAGGCACGAATATTTTTATTTTGATATAAGATACAAACATGGAGGTTATGCGTGAAACACAACATCTGATAAATGGCCCACTCGTCCATGTCTGCAAACGTTTACTCTTTTGACGAAATTCCCAATAACATGTTGACATAATTGCGGACTAATTTCATTAAGGCGTCTAGCCACCTTGGCCGATCGAAAAATGGGTATATTAAAAAAATAATAAACTCGAAAGTATGGGCCGGGATATTTTTTTTTTACACAACGTCAGAAAGGGCTTTAAGAATAACGTAAATAAATTTCCGTTCAAAATATTTAAAAATGGGACCGTTATGCACATTGCCGCGGAGGCCCTCCGCACGATATGCGCGGTCGTTGTCCCAGCTGTTATGTCATACGGTCGGTCGTTATCCCACCCGGTTATGTCACATCTGAAAAAAAAGTCAGCTCATTCGTGAGTAGTGTCGCTACAATGTAGCGTAGCGGTTTTTGTTCGAACATTAAAAAAATTATGGTGAGCCAAAGAAAAAATTTGTATTTTTCACCGAAATTTTTCGAGCAAAAACAATAATAAAACAAAAACCAATCAAGTTATCGCAAAAATCCTACGTGACATTTTAGATAATGTATCTAAAAGTATTGTGTAAGCATTTGAAAGCAATCAGACCGATAGTTTACGATATTTCGATAGTACCAGTTCAAAAAATGTAGTTTCTAGATAATCGCAAAAGAAAGTAAATGTGCGGTTATTCAGCTGACGGTGCGGTTTTTGCGAGTCTTACCTTCAGTTAGCGATTTCTGGGCCATAGACGTCTCCTTCGGTAACTGATTGAGAATATTGAGCCTTTTTCGAAAAGCTCTTCGTGCTGTTCGTGCTTCTTTTGTATCTTTTTGGGCACGAACGTTTGCTGTTGTGTAGCGCTCCTCGTCGACTGCAGTGCAGAAACTGTAGCAGCGAACCCCGATGGTTAGGTTCAATGCATTCATCATCAGAAGAATACTCTTACACCCATCGTTGGAAGTGCTGGTAGCAATGTGAGTGGCAATTTCGACGATATGCGCACCGCTAGAATTCGTTTTTGGAGCCATTGACCAGATGGCGACTTTCATTAGTTTTGCGTGTAGCCTCTTTCACATCGTTCTAACAAATCATCTGAAGTGAGGTCCTCATAAATAGGTCGAATGGCATCTTGAACAATTTGAGGTAGTGCATCCTCATGCTCATATTCGCCTATAGTGCCCATCGCTTTTTGATATTTACCAAGAGCACCACGAATCATTTCCCGGAGGACGATTGTCACGCTGCGGATTTTCGTTGGTCGAGATCTTGTGCATGAATGTTGCCCAAATCGCTTTCTTCATTTCGTCTTTTGAATGAGAGAATCTTCAAATAGCGAGACTGTAATATACCGTTAACTCGTTGGTTAGCTTTCCTTTGCCCCCAAGACCACTTTTTTTCTTTTTTTACTTTACGAAGTCGTGTTCCCATTCTTTTCTGAACATGACCTATGCATTCTTTTTTCATCACTTTTTCTTCGTATGGATTGGCGTTAACAATTCCTTTATACGTTTTTGAATCTCCATCTCCAATGTAATTTGCGTAACGGACATTATATTTCTCTGTCGACCTCGAAAATATTTCCACTATGCTGTCGACTTCCATTTGTCCAGCGGACCCTTCATGATTGGCGGAACATTCTTCATTGTGATTTTTGTTCCACAGCTCGAATTCAATGATGCCAAGATTCTTACTCCAATACTCACAAGCCTTGCAGTAAGAAGATTTAATTATTACATCTATCACTTTCCCTGACAAGGAACATCCCTCAGGTGTCCGCCTCCGATTTTGTTGAAACTCATATATGTGATAAAGCATCGAAAACTTTGAGACACGTATTTTTTTTTATCTGCGGAAAAACGGATTTTAGGGGGGACACCGCCCCTCAAAGAAAGGCGTGTCGACGGGTAATTTTGCAGTTTCACCCACAGGCAATGCACCGATCTGAATGAAACAATAACGATAATTCTTCTAATGAAAAGCGATGAAAAATCCACTATGAAAATGTTAAGAAAACATTTAATTAGAGGGTAAACCACCCCTCAATTAGCCTTTTTTCACGCCACACTTAAGAGGGTTGTATGCAAATTAATAAAAAAGGTATCATTTTGAAGGGGAATTAAAATTAAAGTTCACGGGTTTTTGTATTTTGGCGGCATAGCAAATTTAAGGTGGTAAACCACCCCTAACATAAATTTATTTATCATGGTCGTTTTTTCTTTGTTTAAAGTGTATCTGCTGATTTTAAATATTTCTATAAGCTACAATTTAACGTTTGATCATATTTAAAAATTATTACATTCGTTTTAAGGGGTACTCCTTTGACGAGAAACATCATTGAAGTATCCGCTTTCGATTTCGTTGAAACACATATCTGAAGTAAAGCATTGCCAACTATTAAACATGTTTTTTTTTGTATGGGCAGAAAAACGGTGTTAGGGGATGAAAACACCCCTCAAAGTTTCTCACACAAGCAGTGCACCGATCGGATTGAAACAAAATCGAAAATTCCTGTCATATTAAGCGATGAAAAATCCACTACAAGAGTGGTGATTAGAAATATAATTAAAGGGTAAACCATCCCTCCATTTACCGTTTTTCACCCCACGCTTAAGAGGTTTGTATGAAAATTAATAAAACAGGTATCATTTTGAAGGGGAATCAAAATTCAAATTGACGCGTTTTTGCGTTTCAGTGGGACAGCAAATTTAAGGCGGTAAACCACCCCTAACATAAATTTATTCATCACCGTCGTATTTTTTATGTTTAACATGTATTCGCGGATTCAAAATATTCTCCCGCGTTTTAAAATTATTACGTTTTTAAATTTTTACATTTTAAAGGTAAACTACCCCCTCTAATTGCTTCTCGTTTTAAGCTTTGCAAAAGATTTCACGAATTTCCTTAAAACTGCTTTCATTTCATCGGTAATATCAATTTTATGTTTGTGTGTGCAGGCATATCCGTTTTGAGCTTTAGGAGCGGTACGTTGGGAGTGGGGACGTGGGGCTACCCGGTACTCGTAAGACTCATATTTTCGTGTCGAAACGGTTCCGATTTTAATATGCACGTCCATTGAGCATCTCCATAGGAATAAACATACACTTCTACTATATCATTAGTTATAATAATTTTCAGAATAAGTTATAAGGTTCACTTCGTATATTTCGGAACGATGAGGCGCCTGGATCAGGCGATAATTTAGCCAGCGACGTAGTTTTGTGGAGGAATGTATATTTTTATTATTTTACCGTTTATTTAATTAAACATATTAATGAAACTGAGAGTTTTACAGTAGGTTAACGAACATGTTTTTAATATATTTTGACATACTTCATTTGGGAATCGTATCAGCTGATTTAATTAATAGTACTTGTGACAAGTATCACAGTCATATGCCGTCAAATCATTTTTTGTCACATATACTTTTTTTCATATGATAAATATCACCAATCATGGCTCATAATTCCTGCAATAATGATAGGTGTCAAAAAAGTGCTTTAAACACGACTTTTTGCACCATGCACATCTGATAATGGCCAAATTATTGCAACCGGGTATTTCACAATGTGTGTTCAATTCACCAAAACCAAAGGTAACGGGATTTTCAAAATCTTCTGGTATTTTAGATGAATAATTACTTTTATACCATGAATCTTTAGAAAGATTAGAATACCGCGGTGATGAGAGTTGATTGTGTGTAAGTGATTGCAGTTTAATTATATTATTCCTCAATTGCAAATTCATATTAGAGTTTAATAATGTTACACTGTCTGAAAAATGTCGGACGAAATTTTTCCACACTCTGAATCGAAATACATCAAGCAGCTGAATCTTTCCAGTTGTACCGTTTGGAATAATCATTGGGATTATCTTCTTATCACGACGTGTCGCTTCATGAACAACCTTAGGGCAGTGACCACGCCAGGAGCCTATTAATAATACGCCATGTCTCCCAACGTTAGGAAAGATAACCTTTTCCAACCAGGTTTCCAAATGCTCTGTTAACACAAAACACATTCAATATTTTTAAAAAATACTAATGTTGACATCAATTACATTTTATATTTAAAAAAATCATTTAGTATAATATGTGAGCATACGTACCAGAATTAAGTTTTCCGGATTTGGATGCTAATACAAAGACGTTTTCTGCTTGATGCTAATACAAAGACGCTTCTGCTTTCTCTACTCGTGGTCTGTATTCATCCTTCGTCTCCTTTAAAACGATAAAAACTGGGGAAAGTAATTTCCTCTCAGTGCTTATAGTAGGCTGAATCGTATAGCTGTGAGTTATTAAAGAAACTGACTGTACAACGCATTCAACTTTGTTTTCTCCTTCTGTTACAAGAGTTCGGGCCGAACGAGTTTCCACATGAAAACAGCTTTGATCCGAATTATACACATTTTCCGTTCCATACTTGTTTATCAGTGGTGCAATATCGGCGACAAATTTTTCTGCATTTTTCCGTAGTTCTTCTTCTCAAGTAGTTTTGCGCGTTACAAATTTATCGATTTTTCTATATATGTTAAACACAGAAAACACGACGGTGATGAACAAATTTATGTTAGGAGTGGTTTACCCCATTAAATTTGCTGTCCCGCTGAAACGGAAAAACGTGTCAACTTGAATTTTGATTCCCTTTCAAAATGATACCTATTTTATTAATTTTCGTACAACCCTCTTGAGCGTGGGGTGAAAAACGATAAATGGAGGGGTGGATTACCCCTTAAGTATATTAAGGGGTAACAACCCCTTAAGTATATTGTCGTGGATTTTTCATCGCTTAATATTAGAGGAATTTTCTATTTTGTTTCATTCAGATCAGTGGAATGCTTGTGGGAGAAACTTTGAGGGGTGGTTTCATCCCCTAACACCGTTTTTCTGCAAATACAAAAAAAACATGTTTAATAGTTGACAATGCTTTACCAAATATATGAGTTTTAACGGAATCGAAACCGGACACTTCAATGATGTTTTTCGTCAGAGGGGTAGTTACCCCTCTGTAGTGTTACATCCTAGCGAATGTGCCTTCTCTCGGTTATTCCCAATATCCTCATTTGCCCTTTTAAGCTTATTATTAAATGTATAAATCTAAGAATAAGACGAATAATAGCGTACAAAGGAACGTACGTACGTTCCGCACGCATATTCAAATAACAGCGATATATACACGATAGCCGCACCGCCACAGTCATCGACTTTTCTATCCCATTGGCTGTTAACAAGAACACGTTCTCAGGCGCATATTCCAAGAAGAGCGGCCGAACGAAAAATCAACCATCAGCCCGATCAAAAGACTCCAAAAATCCTACGCCGTTCCATCCGCATGGTGACGAAGAGAAGCCTCAACCGTAGATTATTTAAACATAACATAGACTAGACGGCTCCGCCGAACTTATAACTACGGCTAAATACTAAGACATCCGGTCTCCCAGCGTAGTCCGATATACAAACTTCTCGATATGAGAAGTCGCCAGAGCTATAAATTGACAACACAAACCATGCGAATGTTTAGGTCTCAGATATCGAACTCTGTACTCCACGCGTTTTTCGCCGAAAGACGGGACAAAGGTCTCCTACCTTCCACGCGTGCAAATTCTATGTAAGGAATGATCGAGATCAATTCTGCGAATCATGAATATCGCGACCAATCACGCTAAACCTTAAAGTTCCTTCTCCCACAATTTATCCCCTCCTAATTTTCATATCAAGAAAGACTTCCTTCCTGAAGTCAATCTTCCAACAGTTTCCACCGCGTTCAGATCAAGTCTTCCAACAGTTTCCACCGCGTTCAGATCAAGTCTTCCAACAGTTTCCACCGCGTTCAGATCAAGTCTTCCAACAGTTACCATGGCGTTCAGATCTCAGTCTCGCAAAACCTTCCATTAAAGTAACTTCACTTCTTAATCTTGTTCTGACAGAATTCGAAGTGTAGAACCACTATCATAGAGTTTCTAATATTATACATCTTCGGGTTTTGACCGGTGTCGTATAAAAGTTTAGTCAACTCTCGCGGCCTCGAGTCTATAAAATAGTTCAAGTGCTGTTTACTACGCATATATACATAAACACTCTCAGCGCCCCAAAAGTCTGGTGCTGGTGACCGCTTTCCGAACGCTAAGCGTGGCGTCCGTCAACGAGACCCTTATCTGCGAGCGACAACCGATACTCTTGCGAGTGAGCGTACCTACACACTGATCCACTCACGGACACTGCGACCAATGTAAGCGACAAATCTCATTTTTATGTTAATCCGATTGTTTCCCCGGCTCACCGTTATTTCCATTGTCAATTTTTCTGTTAAAGCAACTTTATTCATCCGATCACTTATTTGTAATAAACCTTTAGTTAAGTTTGTACAAATTCGTCAGATTATTTCTAAATGCCAATCACTGCATGACTTCCTAATTTCTAACTCATTCCAAGCACTACCCCTTTTTACCCTCATCCCGTGCTATTGCGCTTGTCGTAGGCAAAAAGGGAAGGAATCTAAAGATATATGTCCACGTCCCTTCAGGACGTGAAATATTAATTTTTGGGGGCTCGTCCGGGATATTAAAAAGGGAATGTGCCAATTGATTCAATGTCCGGGGACGAATCAACAGCTAGTTCATTGAATTTAAATATCACTGACGACTTAGGTGAACCATCAGGTTATTCTTTGAGGAGTTCTGACGCTCAATTGCTAACCAGTCTCGAACCTAAGAAACGACCAGTAAAAAAATTAGTATTACCCCAAAAAGTCGATAACGAAACTACAACAGACATGTCGTTAGGTACAAATCAGTCACTCGCTTACGTATCTTTAAGGGAAGCTATCGAAATGGTCCCGGATTTTGACGGGAAAGGTAGCTCCTTCTCAGATTTCGTAGCCGGATGCGAAGACGCATTGGCGTCGCTTCCGCCCGGATCCGAAGCACGGTTTGTGAGAGTAATTCGAAACAAGCTAAAGGGTCAGGCTAAGAAGGTCATCCGGTCATCCACGTTCGAAACAATAGAATCTCTTCTGCAATTCTTAAAGAAACTATATGCTCCAAACAAAACTGAGGTGCAACTGTTGGGAGAACTCAGTCACATTTTTCAAGGAACCGGTGAAACCGTGATAGATTTTTCCACTGCAATTAGGGATAAAGCTAGAGAAATACTCGACTCTCAACCAGCATCCCAAAACGGCACGGAAAGTGCCGCTCACAGAAAAACATTAGACGGCTATTTCCTCTCGTGTTTCAAACGCGGGCTAAGACTGGAGACAAAACAGCGTCTCCCTCGGTGCGACGATATCTCGACCGCTAAAGATCATGCGATCGAAATCGAACGCGACCTCGAAGCCCGTAAGGAACTTTTCTCGTCCTCTATTAGATCCGTTCCAAACAAATCGGTAAAAACCTATAACATCTGTAAAAAGGACGATCATTCGAGCGAAGCTTGCCGATTTGCGGCAATCACATGCCAAAAATGCAACAGTAAAGGTCACAAAGCCGATGAATGTGGAAATAGTCAAATCGCTCAAAAATCTGTCACGTGTCAAATTTGCGATAAATCCGGTCACATCGCGAAAAATTGCTACGTTAACCAAAAATCTTCAAATTTTTCTGGCAATCAACCACACCGCTCACCCGGTCTTCAATGCTCACTCTCTCATAAACAAGGTCATACCGCGGATCGATGTTTTAAATTTCGAAACAATCCGCCGAATTCTAATCCACCAACCTGTCGGCATTGTAAAAAGGTCGGGCACACTATCGAAAACTGTCGTGCTCGCGATTATAATAATTCGCGTAATCAGTCGGGAAACGGGCCGAGTGTCCCTCGGACAGACGCGCCAAGCGGCCCGCCCACTCAAACGCGTCAAGCGAACGCCGTCTCTCTCGGAGAGTCGAATGGAAATTATCCGACCTACGCAATAAAGTCGGAAAATTTCAACACATTGCCCTCGGTGTGTATCGGAGTATTACCGGAAAAAGGGGCAATTTCGATGCTTTTAGACAGCGGTGCCATCCCCAATTTGACAAAAAAGGCATATACAAATAATATGGTAGACGTCAACGAAGAAGATGCCATTAAATTAACAGGCATATCCGAATTACCGGTCTTTGGACTAGGGAGCGTGCTATTTCGCGTATTCGACTCCGAATCGCTATTTCACATTATACCAGACAATGTGCCGCTTCCCTACCCCGGTCTGCTGGGGTTTACATATTTTTATGAAACCAAGTCCAATATCAATTACCGAACGGAATGTCTCGAGTGCGGGGATAATTCATGGCCTTTTAAAAAAAGAACCGAACCCGACGAGGTGATAGAAATCCCCGCGCGTTCGGAAACTCCCTTCTTCGTGAAGGTAAAAGACAGCACAATAAAAGAGGGATACCTCTCGCCTTTGAAAATCCGTCAAGGTATATACGCCGGCGATTGCCTGGTGACAAACATCGACGGAAAGGCTCATTTGAAGGTTTATAATACCACAAATGATGCTGTCAAACTGATCGTTCCAGTTCTGGAGCTGCAGGAATTCGACGCTATCGAAGACCTGTCAGAAAATACTCCCAGTTCAGACTGTACGACAGTTTCAAATTCTCGTTCAAACCCTCGTGACCCTAATTCAAGCGTAAATTGCACGATAATTGCGCCGATCCAGAGCCCGAAAGTGGCCAATTCTAAAATTTCGATGACAAATGTCGAATCAAATAATAAGTCTTGTAGCGAGGAAAGAACGAGAATCAACATCAATCAAATAAAAATTTCAGTCAAATTCAGGGCCAAAAATCAAGGGCAGACAAAAATGAAAACGCGAAAGAAACAAATAGAAAAACAAACTCAGATTGCACAACAATCTGCGTTTCCAATCCAGTTTCTCGGGTTCACTCTAATCCAAAATCAGATTGCATGTCAATCTCAAATTCCAGACAAATTCATCGTGAACCCTCTATTTCAATCGTAGATTGCATGCAAAAAAAATTCAGTAGCGAGGAAAAATCAAAAACAATTAAAAATCAAAACGAAAAAGAAAAATCCAAAACAATTCAAAACCGAAACGAAGGAGAAGGCTTAAAAATTAAACAAAACTTGAATCAAAGTCGAATCTCAAAAGCAAATAAAAAATTAAAAAACGAAAAAAAGCAAAATCGAAATCAAAACGTAAATTCTATCGTCACCTCTAAGTCAACATCGCATATAATCGAAAATTCGAAAATCGCGTTACAATATTCGGTGCGCAAATTAGACCAGACTAGCGATAGCATTGCCGAAAACAAAAATTCAACAACCTTTACTGTTCGAGCGGACCACCCCGTCCTGCGTGAGAAAAATATAAACATCGTCACTCGCTCTCATGCGAAGAGCGATATAGAACAAGTGCACGATTCATGTGGCGACTACGCTACCGTCAAGGCCAACGCGCCTGCAGCCAAATGCGTAGACGCGCAGTCCAAAACTCGACACCTTGCACGTCGAATTCGTAAACTCATAAATTACGCAGAGAGTATCGACGGCGAGACGAAGGTTGAGATAGTAAGACCCATACGCACTAGTCGACCCGCGGAGGGCATTGCCCCGAAATCAGCTGAGGGCTCTTACAATCGCAAAGCATTTCCGATCCCTCGCTCCAAAAACTTCATCGATCCTAATTTCGATAATTCAACAAATTCAGACTTCAGCTCTCTCAATTCAGAACTTTCTGAAGACGAGATCCCTCCAACGGAGGAAAAGAAAATATCAGAATTCAAAATTGCAAATTGCATCAATATCAAAGAATTGTTTCACTTTCGCAACGTCAATCCGGTTTATTTCACCGACTCAACGGGTAAGCCGTATGACCTTGGAGGACACAAGGGTGTCCCAAAACCCGATTTCAATCCTGATTAATAAATAATAATTAACCTGTTTTTCAGATGGCCGTTATCAACCTACTCTGTAACGTCTAACGAAATTACCTTTGCACTTACAACCAGAGAAACAAATCGAAATGTTACTTCCAGTACAGAACACTGGAAATTATTCATATTCAGAACACGTCAAACTGTTTCGCAATTTGACAAAAACTTGCAGTCGCGAACCTAGATATAATCACCTACATGAATTCGAAATTCATACACGTAGTTATTATATTACATTAGAAAATTATTGTATTAGGATATGCATATGCAACAGTGTAGCAAAGAGCGCCAAATGCTCCAAAACGATTTGTTATAAGCGATCCAAGCCTCGGACGTATTATATACAATATAAGGAAAGAGCCCAGTTACAATACGGCTATATATAGCCGCACTTGCTGGCGAAAGAATACACATTATTCATCGTATAACAAAACAAGAAAATCTGATCAGGTTAAAAGAATTTTACGATTAATTTCCTGTCACTCGTGGGAACGAAAAATATCTCCTTACTCCTCGAACTCACATATAACCAATTACCAAAAGAGAAACTCAAACAACCTGCAATTCCTTACTTCCCCCATATTACCTTTTCGGAGACACTTGGTACAAGTTCATCCCTGTTCTGGTCGAAGCCACATCACCTGCAATCACGGAATCGACGACGAAGTCTACTTGACGATACATCAACCCAACATTATCAGCATCCTGTGCGATGTACTCCAAGGACGATATCGACAACCTACGGGAACGCGTAATGTTTCCCGTAGAGAAACCCGCTGTCGTAAACAATATGACATGGGGCATCAGTGGTCAGAACACTACCAATCCGGAGGACAAGTTGTTAAATTTCCTGGATAAGAACAATCTATAACACCAAGTGGACTCCATCTGGAATCACACCTGGGAAAATTCATTCAATTCGGTACAGCAACCGCTGGTTTCACCCGAACCTCACTCGTCATGCGAGCGATCACGGTCCTCGTAGATACGGCGATCCATGCATACAGCTACACCCTGTGGAGGGCTGGTCAAGTTGTCTCGTCGGTGCAGTATGGGACTCGTTTACGTACCTCCTAATGCACCTCGCTAAACAACCCAAGAAGAAAACGTCAACGGATGCAGTGAGTGGTCAAGAACTTCATCAACTCGTGTCGGCCCCTCCAGCTGAACCAGAGGGCCAATATCAACGCTGCAACGCATGATCTGTACCTTGTCATCTCCGATCATCCAGAAAACAACCAATCTTCCAAACCTCGTTCCTTCTCTTAAATTCGCACGAGGAGATTTAAGATAATTCTGATCATGCTAATAATTTATTCTTTTTGTCATCGTTCTTTTAACCTTGTTAATTAAGAGATACAGTAAAATAAGTAAATTAGCATCTATGTATGAGGAAAATCAAAAAGCAGAAAACTCGTACCCATACTTTTTAGCACGAAATAAAAAAATTTATATTCATAATTATTAAAAAAAAAAAACGGAGAAGAACGAAAAACTTCCTTGCAAAAAGATCTAGAGATAAATACAATAACCAAAAATATTCTCATACAAAGATCTATATATACAATAATAAGACACACATTCTTTCCTTCTTCTGCAGTCTACATAAGACTAATCCAAAGATTGTACCTACCGACACCGCAACCGTTTAATAATAGGCTGATGACGATATTGAGATAACCTTCAGAACATCCATAATAATTGAGCGGGACGCTCAATCTTAAACCGGGGAGGTGTTACATCCTAGCGAATGTGCCTTCTCTCGGTTATTCCCAATATCCTCTTCCCCAATTTGCCCTTCTAAGCTTATTATTAAATGTATAGATCTAAGAATAAGACGAATAACAGCGTACAAAGGAACGTACGTACATTCCGCACGCATATTCAAATAACAGCGATATATACAAGATAGCCGCACCGCCACAGTCATCGACTTTCCTATCCCATTGGCTGTTAACAAGAACACGTTCTCAGGCGCATATTCCAAGAAGAGCGGTCGAATGAAAAATCAACCATCAGCCCTATCAAAAGACTCCAAAAATCCTATGCCGTTCCATCCGCATGGTGACGAAGAGAAGCCTCGACCGTAGATTATTTAAACATAACATAGACTAGACGGCTCCGCCGAACTTATAACTCCGCCTAAATAATAAGACATCCGGTCTTCCAGCGTAGTCCGATATACAAACTTCTCGATATGAGAAGTCACCAGAGCCATAAATTGACAACACAAACCATGCGAATGTTTAGGTCTCAGATATCGAACTCTGTACTCCACGCGTTTTTCGCCGAAACACGGGACAAAGGTAACTCCTACGTTCCACGCGTGCAAATTCTATGTAAGGAATGATCGAGATCAATTCTGCGAATCATGAATATCGCGACCAATCACGCTAAACCTTAAAGTTCCTTCTCCCACAATTTATCCCCTTCTAATTTTCATATCAAGAAAGACTTCCTTCCTGAAGTCAGTCTTCCAACAGTTTCCACAGCGTTCAGATCAAGTCTTCCAACAGTTTCCACCGCGTTCAGATCAAGTCTTCCAACAGTTTCCACCGCGTT
This sequence comes from Ophion obscuratus, assembly GCA_964007375.1. Classification (NCBI taxonomy): domain Eukaryota; kingdom Metazoa; phylum Arthropoda; class Insecta; order Hymenoptera; family Ichneumonidae; genus Ophion; species Ophion obscuratus. Next base: position 9,460,455 of record OZ023316.1, on the reverse strand, counting down.
CAGATCAAGTCTTCCAACAGTTTCCACCGCGTTCAGATCAAGTCTTCCAACAGTTTCCACCGCGTTCAGATCAAGTCTTCCAACAGTTACCATCGCGTTCAGATCTCAGTCTCGCAAAACCTTCCATTAAAGTAACATCACTTCTTAATCTTGTTCTGACAGAATTCGAAGTGTAGAACCACTATCATAGAGTTTCTAATATTATACATCTTCGGGTTTTGACCGGTGTCGTATAAAAGTTTAGTCAACTCTCGCGGCCTCGAGTCTATAAAATAGTTCAAGTGCTGTTTACTACGCATATATACATAAACAGTCTCAGCGCCCCAAAAGTCTGGTGCTGGTGACCGCTTTCCGAACGCTAAGCGTGGCGTCCGTCAACGAGACCCTTATCTGCGAGCGACAACCGATACTCTTGCGAGTGAGCGTACCTACACACTGATCCACTCACGGACACTGCGACCAATGTAAGCGACAAATCTCATTTTTATGTTAATCCGATTGTTCCCCCGGCTCACCGTTATTTCCATTGTCAATTTTTCTGTTAAAGCAACTTTATTCATCCGATCACTTATTTGTAATAAACCTTTAGTTAAGTTTGTACAAATTCGTCAGATTATTTCTAAATGCCAATCACTGCATGACTTCCTAATTTCTAACTCATTCCAAGCACTACCCCTTTTTACCCTCATCCCGTGCTATTGCGCTTGTCGTAGGCAAAAAGGGAGGGAATCTAAAGATATATGCCCACGTCCCTTCAGGACGTGACAGTAGATACCCCTTGAGACGAATGTAATAATTTCCAAATATGATAAACCATTAAATTGTAGCATATAGAAATATTTAAAATCAGCGGATACACTTTAAACAAAGAAAAAACGACCATGATACATACATTTATGTAAGGGGTGGTTTACCCCCTTAAATTTGCTGTGCCGACAAAATGCAAAACCCCGTCAATTTTAATTTTTATTCCCCTTTAAAATGAATCCTGTTTTATTAATTTGCATACAACCCTCTTAAGTGTGGGGTGAAAAAAAGGCAAATTGAGGGGTGGTTTACCCTCTAATTAAATCTTTTCTTAACATTTTCATAGTGGATTGTTCATCGCTTTTCATTAGAAGAATTTTCGTTTTTGTTTCATTCAGATTGGTGGATTGCTTCTGGGTGAAACTGCAAAAAAACCCGTCGACACGCCTTTCTTTGATCGCCGGTTTCCCCCCCCCTTAAATCCGTTTTTCCGCAGATAAAAAAAGTTCGTGTCTCAAAGTTTTCGATGCTCTATCACCTATATGAGGTTCAACAAAATCTGAGGCGGACACCTGAGGGATGTTCCTTGTGGGTAATATCCAATAATCGTCGATACGCCATAATGCGAAGAGTAACCTCGTTTGCGCCAAGTTCCATCGCCAGAAACAGTCAACCCTGTGCGTGCCTGTTCCCATTTCTATTGTTAATTTTTGTTTGTCTTTCACAGCATTTTCCATCGATATGTTGCATACGCTTTCTGCAGCAGTGGGAATTTATTTGACCCGTTGTCGCAAAACGAGTGATATATCGCTTTCGGTAAATCCATGATACCACAACATTTATCAATTTCTTTGTGACCAATTCCCAACAATCCAAATGCGAATACGATTCGTCGATTTACGTCGAACGCTTTGTGGTTAATAAGGGGACTAGAATTTACTGCGGTTGTCTCTTTCTCTCTGTCTCTCTCTGTCTCTCTGTCTCTCTCTCTCTGTCTCTGTCTCTCTCTCTCTGTCTCTCTCTCTCTCTCTCTGTCTGTCTGTCTGTCTCTCTCGGTCTCTCTCTCTCTCTCTCTGTCTCTGTCTCTCTCTCTCTGTCTCTCTCTCTCTCTCTGTCTGTCTGTCTGTCTGTCTCTCTCGGTCTCTCTCTCTCTGTCTCTCTCTCTGTCTCTCTCTCTCTCTCTGTCTCTCTCTCTATCTCTCTCTCTCTGTCTCTC
>OZ023316.1:9359348-9458292 GCA_964007375.1 Ophion obscuratus | reverse complement strand
GTCTCTCTCTCTCTCTCTCTCTCTCTCTCTCTGTCTCTCTCTCTCTCTCTCTCTCCTGCGGTGAGTGTGAACAGACGTCTTATTTCGCGGCCTTTTTCGCTCCGTCTTTCTGGGTCTGGTCCTGCTGTTTTCCTGCCTTCGGGCGTTTTTGTTCCAGGCAAAAAGCACGCACAAATTGCTTTCTACCGAATGTGACAAATTTTCAAGCCCTGGGTGGTGTGCAAGCAGCGAAAATTTGGTAGAAAGAACTGACAGATTTTATAACCTATCTGTCTGGAATTATGGCCGACTCACCGGCTCCCCGGTAATCGTCGCATCTTTCCTAGAAAAATGCTATAGTAACATATCTATAGTCTGGACATCGACCGAACAGCGCGTCAACGGTGGATCGATATCGCAACGCTATAGTCACGCAGCTATAGTACAGCCATCGATCGCGAGCCGGCGGGAATATAGATCTTCGTATCCCTCCTTCAGCGTCAACTCACACAGACAAGCACGAAATCCCTTGCCGAGCATGCGCAGTTTTGCTCTCGTCGCACGGACACAAATTTCTTCGCCCGGACGTCTTGGTTGTGTGAGTCTGCGACACCTGTCACAATTACGCATATACTCGGATTCACCAATACAACCGCACTCATCGATCTGCCGCACCTTGTCGCTCTTTTCCATTGGCAATACATCTCTCACTATCTGCATAGCCCCGCTGTCGGTACTGTAGATCCCGCAACTAAACCGTATCGCTTCTACTCTTCGAGATGTCATCGACACGGTGTGGCATTTGCAATAGGCTTGTAAGTATGCGTGAAGGGGTGCTGAATGCGTTGAATGTTCTGGAGAATGTGGAAAATCTTTTCTTATCACGTGTGCCACCGCGAAATTCGATTTTGAACCTACCGACTTGAATAGCAGACTTGGTTTTCGCTGCGATCCTTGCGGCATGCAGCGTTCGCGCGTCACACCTCGCACACCTGAACATTCACCTGAGCGTGCTCGTGCTACTGATTCCTTCTCGAGTGCAATGCTGCAAGATATACTTGCTGAGGTCAGGGAGTCTTCTCACTTAACCAAGACTAGCTTTACCTCGATCCATGGCAAGTTATCCACTGTCGTCAAGGATATCGGTGATATGCGTGCTGACATTATGCGTCTAGCATCAGCCTAGGAAAATTTGTCTCAGCGTGTTTCTGATCTTGACAACAAAGTTGATGCTACGGTTTCCGAAAATCGTTCACTGAGTCAGAAAGTAGACGCTGTGGTCACTGAGCTTTCGTGTCGTCTACCCGACCCAACTTCGTGTGAATTGACAGTGTCCGGCATCCCAATTCAAATTGACGATACACCCGAAGCCATGGTACATAAGGTTTTCGCTGCTCTCGGAATTCCGAATCTTGTCTCTGACATCCTCGAAATCAGACCCCTCACCAAGGCAACTTCAGGTCCTGTCGGTCAGCAAGCGAGCACCTCTTCCACTTCGAGAATTTCTACGAAAAGCTACGTCGTTGTTCTCAAGTCACCCAATGTACGTAACCATATTATCGCGCAGAAACGTACAAAGAAAGTTCTGACCGTTAACGAGGTTTTTTCATTAGACATTGCCGGAAATCTTTATCTAAACGAAATGCTTCCGCCAGCTATGTATGCATTGTATCGCAAAACCAAGGCTAAGGCTGCTACGGCCGGTATCAAGTATGTTTGGACTCGGGCAAACAATATTTATATACGTCGCTCCGATAAAACTGAACGCATCGTGATTCGCAGCGAAGCCGACCTCCAAAATTTAGCTTGACTAGATCCGTCCAACGGTCCAACGGTCCACCATCGACATCCTTCGCTTGACGAACACGAGTCGCTTACTCTTGATTGTGGCACCATCAAAATTGCTCAATTCAATGCAAATTCAATACTAAGCCATCTCGATCTCCTCAAATCCAACATCTCTGATTCTTCTGAACTTTTACCATATCATTTCCATATCAGAGACGTGGTTAAAAAGCAACATCTCTGACTCATTAATTTCTTTACCAGGCTATGCATTGATCCGAAATAATCGTACATGCAGGCGCGGTGGTGGGGTAGCCATATTCGTTCACAATGCTCTTAAGGTCAAATTACTTGCCACTTCAGCAAATATTCTGCTCAATGCCCCAGAGTTTATCATTATCGAAGTAAAAAATCAAGCATCCGAATTATTGCTTTTTAGCTCTATGTACAGGCGACCAAAGGGTTTTCTTTTCGATGAATTTTTTGAGTCACTTTTGCGCTTTACCTTTGCGTATAAAAATATTATCATTGATGGTGATTTAAATTGTAATCTGTTGGGCGATGGATTTGAAGCAACATTTCTCCGGGATGCGGTTATGTCTCACTCGTGGCACATCGTCGAGTCGGCAGCTACATTCCACACCGCGACGTGTGATTCATGGTTAGACGTCTTTATTATCGACCACCCTTCCAAGTTGTCGGCTTTCCAAAAATCCCACGCTCCTTTCATGGCCGGCCACGACCTAATCGTCCTTACGTATACATTCCAAACTAGATCAGTTATTGATCGGGTTATTTCGCGGCGCTCATTGAATCGATTCAACCAAGATACGTTCTGTGGCTCCATTTCCACGGCCCTCGCTGAATCCAACACTGGCTCAGTTACTGCATGCTCGGACGAGTTTCAGGTTGATAGTTGGCTAGATAATTTTCGTCAGATCGTTGTATCCGTGCTCGATAATCATGCTCCCAAACATGCCTTCCGTGTACGTAGGCCGGCTGCACCCTGGTTGACGGCCGAGCTCAGGACTCGGATTAAACAGCACAACATTCTCTTTAAGCAAGCCAAGCGATCAAATAGTGTTTTAAATTATGCCATCTATAGACAGCTTCGCAATACGCTCGCCACCGATTTGAAGTTGGCCAGAGGTGAATATCATCGGCAAAGATTGCTCGGCATTACAGATCCTGCTCGACTGTGAAAATAATTGAAAATCTTAGGTCTTACTAAATCTAACACAGTCTCGCCATTTAATTTCTTCTCACCACTTGAGTTAAACGATTTTTACGCGGGACTATCGAATGTTCGTGATTGTTGTCAGTATGCCGATTTTCTTGGCAATATAAACCAGCAAGGTTTGGGTGCCCCGATCTTCGAGTTTGTCGCCGTGGATGTAGAGAGTGTTACTGCTCTTATTTCCCGTACTTCGTCGTCAATGGCAGTAAGCTCGGACGGTATCAGTTCTTTCTTAATTCGTAATGCTCTTCCAGTACTATCACACACTTTGACTTCTCTTTTCAACACATGCTTAAAACTTGCCTACTTTCCTCATGCTTGGAAGCGCGCTGTAATCCGTCCATTACTCAAGACAAATCCACCCAAGTCACTTTCTGACACGCGACCGATTGCAAATTTACCTGAGCTCTCTAAGATTTTTGAACGTATAATACATCAGCAAATAGTCAATTTTATTACTGCCAACAATATCTTGGACAGAAGGCAGTCCGCATACAGACAAGGACATAGCACACAAACAGCTCTTCTTCGAATTTGTCACGACGTTAGAAAAGCAGTCGATGACAGGCTAATTACAATTACGGTACTATTCGATTTCAGTAAAGCCTTTGACACTGTCCCCCATGCCAACCTGATCTTGAAACTAAAAAGGATTGGTTTCTCAGATCATGTGTTGAAATGGGTCTTCACATACTTGACTTTTCGATGACAAGCTGTCATGGATGACCATGGTTACAGCTCCGACTGGCGTGACACCTACACCGGAGTACCCCAGGGTTCAGTCCTGGGACCATTGCTCTTTTCATTGTACATCAACGACATTGGATCAGACCTTCGTAACACTCAATACATGGTATTTGCCGATGACATTCAAATATACCTCAGCTGCTCACCTGTAGATGTCACCAGTGGCATAAATAGGATTTCAGCCGATGTGCAGACGGTTGCGGGGTATGCCGAGGGAAATGGCCTTAAACTGAACTTGCGAAAATCCTTGGTACATATATCCGGTAGTAGGGCTTATGTAAATCAGTTACAACTTGATGAACTATCACCCATTGTGGTAAATGGTACCACATTACCTTACGTAACCGAAGCCCGCAACCTTGGCGTGATCATGACATCAGATCTCTCTTGGCGCAAGCATGTTGGATTGATATCGCGTAAAGTAAATTATTCACTGCATAAATTGAAATACCATCAAAACACTTTATCACGTGAGGTTAAAACTTCTCTTATTTCGACGCTTATTTTTCCGATTCGTGATTATTGCTGCTTGGTCTACAACGATCTGCCTGCCGAACAAAATCACAAACTCCAGAAACTCATAAACTCCACCATTCGATTTATTTTCGGTCTACGTAAGGACGTCCATATCACTCCTTATCGCCGTCAACTTGGTTGGTTGACTGTTAGGGCGAGGAGGCTTTATTTCATGGGGATCATGGTTTTCAACATTTCACATGGTAATGCTCCAGACTACCTGATACAATTATTTCCATCGTCTCAATCATTATTTTACCCGGCTCGACGTGACTCCACGGAGACTTTCCACATACCACTGCATCGCACCGCCGCTTATAGAAATTCGTTCGTATCAACCGCAAAATATTTCTGGCACTCGCTTCCGTCCGTTGTCAGATTGTCGCCCAGCCTTGCAATTTTCAAATCCAGGCTGTTTTCACACCTGTTCGAACTCGATGTCACTAGCAGTTAAGTTTATTGCGACGGTTCATCGCCGTCATTCACCATTATGATCATGTTATTACCAATTATACATTATATATTCACGCGAATTTTATTTTTATTATTTTTTGTTTTCTACCGATGTTATTATTTAATCGAAATATTATCAGGTTTTTTGGTTTATATAGCGTCATTTTTTACTTTATTTCCTTCGCTATTCGAAATTGTAAACATTCTACTTTTTATTTTTATCCTATTTTATTTTACTGTGTTGTAAATTGCAATTATCACTTCTGTTTTTTTTTTGTATTGCCTCTAGGTTTTGACCAAGGCATAATAATAAATCACAATCAATCACAATATCTCTCTCTCCCTCCCTCCCCCTCCCCCTCTCCCTCCCTCCCCTCCCCACCCCCCTCTCTCCCCTCTCCCTCTCCCTCTCCCTCGCCCTCCCTCCCCACCCACCAACCACTTGTCAAAGTCAGTTTATCCTCTCCCCTTAATTACTTTACCTGCGATCAACTAGATATATTTTATGCATGCATCCCTGGCTCATCCAACCAGCACCAACACTCCGAACTTCTTGATTCCATCAACCGTCTCTCTCAACCTCGTCTTTCGTTTTCCTTTGCAATAATTGCCGTTGACTCAGTGGCCAAACATCTCTCTACCATATCTTCCTCTTCCCTTCTCACAGGCCCAGACGGTCTGTCGCCATTTTCCATCATGGCAGCGAAGTCATCTATCTTACCAACATTGACAGCATTGTTTAATCTTTCCATTCATCATTCTTATTTGTCTGACATGTGGAAACGAACTTATATTCGTCCATTATTGGAGGTAAACTCACCCAAAACTCCTTCTGATACGAGGCCCATTGCTACCTTACCAGAATTCTCCAAGGTATTCGAACGCATTTTACATTCTGAAATCTTGACTTTCTTAAAAGAGCATAACCTATTGAACGAACGCCAGTCTGGATTTAGAGAGTCATTTAGTACGCATACAGCTCTTCTTAGCGTTCCTGACGACATTAGACGCGCCATTGACCAAAAGATGTTGACTTTACTAGTTTTATTTGATTTTAGCAAAGCGTTCGATACAGTATCTCATTTACAATTGCTTCTTAAACTCAGAAGGTTCGGTTTTTCTACCCAAACTATCAATTGGTTTTACTCATACTTAACCAGAAGAGTTCAAACTGTAGTGGACAACAAGGGCGGATTCTCTGAGTGGTTACCCTTGAGTAGCGGCATCTCTCAGGGTTCCGTGCTTGGACCGTTACTATTTACCTTGTATATTAATGATATTGGACATGAGCTACGTCACTCAACCTTAATGATCTTCGCCGATGACACATAAATACTCCTCCACTGTACACCGAATGATCTTGATGTTGCTATTGCTAAGATCACAGAGGATGCTAACGCCATCTCCATATTTGCAGCTTCAAATGGCCTGTTGCTTAATGCATCTAAATCTAAAGCACTATTGTTCGGTAGTTCAGCTTTTATTCGCAGAATAGATCTCCAAATCTGTCCTTCAGTACTAGTGAACGCCAACGTTATACCTTTTGTGTATAAAGCTCGCAATCTCGGTGTGTGGTTTACCTCTGACTTATCATGGAAACATCAAGTATCTGCAATCTCTCAAAAAGTCAATCACGCTCTCTATCGTCTAAAATTTCACAAAAACTCTCTTTCCATTCAACTCCGAATCAAACTAGTTTACATGTTAATTTTTCCCCATATCGACTACTGTTGCCTCGTATACCGTGATCTGACCGACGAATTAAACTTAAAATTGCAGCGACTTGTTAATTGTATCCGGTTCATTTTCGACCTTCGGCGCGACTCTCACATTACGCCCTTTCGTCACCGACTGAATTGGCTATCTGTTGAGAATAGGAGGCTATACTTCCTTGGTTTGCTCACGTACCGAATACGCTACATGGATGTACCATCCTATCTACGAGACCTCCTTCCTCTTACAAACCCTTTTTTGCGAGTATCCTCCAGACGAGACCCTCCAACCTTTAATATACCGCAGTACAGAACGAGCACGTTACAACGTTCGTCTTTCAACTGCGTACTTCTGGAACTCTTTACCAATCAATATCGTTGAATCGCCATCCTTAGCTATTTTTAAAGGTCGATTGCATACTCATTTACTTCAGTCAGAGGCGTCATAGCTCCGACCGAATCTTTCTTGTGCTCCTCATATTCTGCTGTGTCTCGCCTATGACCTGCGATCAAACATACTCTCTGAATACGCTTAAGTTTTAATTTATTTTTATGCGCGCTTTCTATTTTCTATTTTCTATCTTCTGTTTCTGTATCTGTTGTTAGTTTTTAGTTTTTAGTTTCGATTATTTATATCTATTAGTTTCGTAAGGTCTTAGAAAAACAGGTATCCATTACCTACTTATCGACTTATAATGATCCATGTCAATGTATTTTAGCTGCCAGATTTGAATTGTATTTTTGTGACTATGGTTTACTGTGTTTACTGTGATCGCAATACCATGGCTGCAACTCGCGTAGTAAATTAAGAAGTATTATAAGTGAATTTCACAACTATTGTTGTTAAGTAATTATTAGCAAAATTGTAGTTATTAGTAATTATTATTAAGTAATTATTAGCAAAATTGATAAACGATCAGAGTGCGGGATACATTTTTTTGTATACATTAATAACGCAGAGAATCAAGAGCTAAATAAGCATTGAAATCATCTAAGAGCCTCGCGCGTGCCGTCGGGTGACGTGACGCGCGAGTTGTGCTCAGATTACTTTTTCCCTCGGAGCCTTCGTTTCAGCTTGGCCGCACATGAACGTGCTCAGCGTCCATGTATTGGTGTAGCTACCGAAGGCGCGGTCGGAAAACTTCGACCGAAGTACTGATTTAGGGTTGATCTCAAGACTGGCAATAATATCTGGCCCAAAACTGGGCACATTTACTGAGCTAATTCCCATAAACAGTGTTGGGCCGATTCACGGCACCATAAGTTGAACAGGTGTAAACAAACCAAAGTTGTCTCAATACTAATTTTGACTTGGGCAAGGCTTGGCCCTTGGTAGTCTGCCAGTATTGGCAGCTCTGGCATCAGTACAGTGTCAATACCAAGCCGGTTTGCAATATGTATATGGGTAACCTGAATTTTCGTAGTTTGTCATTTGCCACGATCTTCCCTCGCATTGCTTTCCCGCTCGCCGATGTGTCAAAAAGCCAACGGCTCCGATGCAAGAAACTCAGGTTTATTTGCTTTTCGCAGGAATACCTCGGTATTTATTCGTGAATAATCGCAGATAGCATATTTTCCGATGATCCGTAGCCATTGTCATTACCCCTCAAAATCCTCGATTTCCTGAGCAGTGTACGATTAAAATGAGGCACAAAAGTTCAACACCATTTGCCTACAAACGCTAAACTGTCACCTCTGAAACACGGATGGTTTGTGGACATGTGGCGATGCCTCGATAGCTTCACCCTGATGACCGAGCGTACTATTGGTATGGCGTACAGATATTGTACCCTACAGTGTACCTCTGCGATAGTACACCGCTACACGCAAATGTACGTGTTACTAGTATGGTACTGGTCAGTGTTGGGCGTTTTTTAAATTGATGATACTCTAATTACAAATTACACATGTAATTTGTAATAAGTAAAAAAAAATTGCTAATTACAATGATATTTTGTAATTAATAAAAAAAATTGTTTATTACAATGGCATTTTGTAATTAGAAGGAAAACAATTACTAATAACAATTGTCATTTGTACTTAGAAAACATTTAGTTACAAATTACTATTATAATTCATAATTATAAAAACTGTAAATACAAATTACAAATGTAATTGGGAACGGTTTTTTTTCTAATTACAAATTACAAATGTAATTAGAATATTTGTTTCTTTCTTATTACAAATAATAAATGTAATTAGAATATTTTTTTCTTTCTAATTACAAATAATAAATGTAATTAAAATATTTTTTCTTTCTAATTACAAATAAAAAAATATATTTAGAATATATTTTTTTCTAATTACAAATCACAAGTGCAATTAGAGTCGATTTTTTTCCTAATTACAAATGACAAGCGTAATTATAATTAATTTTTCTTCTAATTACAAATCTAATCAGCATCGATTTTTGTTCTTATTACAAATGACAAATATGAATGGTTTTAATTGTTTTTCATAATTACCAAAATTCACATTCCTCAAAATTCAGGAATTCAAAATGGCGGATCGAAATACAAAAATTTACACGATTCGTACGATAATTGGTATTAGGGGGTGTACGAGGTCGCTGGTTATGAATCCAACCTCAAATTCATAAATCCAAAATGGCAGGTCGACGGACCCCGTATGCAGCCTATTGATGCCATATGGCCTACATAGAGTATTTCCTGATTGGTTAGACTTGACTTTCGCAAAATTTGGTACTCAGAGGTTTCCGCAGTCTGCTGATTATGAATTAAAGGTCAAAATTAAAAATAGAGGATCCAAAATGGCGGTTTAACACTGAAAATTGATTCAATTTGACTGAAAATTAGCACTTGGAAATTTTCGAGAATGCTGATTACAAGCCTGTCCTCAAAATGCGTAAATTGAAAATTGTGGGTCGATCATGGTGAACTACATTACAATAATTTACTCTATCCTCACGATAGTTAGTATCAAGGGGTTTTCGAGGTCACTGGTTATGAATCTGCTCTCGAAATACAGAATTAAAAAACAGCAGATCTACCATCGCGTATCAAAAATCAAACATTGACTGGAATCCGTGGAAACTTGGAACTCTGGATCCGCCATTTTGAATTCTCAAATTTTACCGGCAGATTCATAATTATCGACCTCAAAAATCCCTTACTACTAATTATCATTCGAACCAAGTAAATTCTGGTAATTCATGCGCAATGCTGGACCCACTATTTTATTTATGTATTTTGAAGGCAGATTCGTTTTCAGTGACCTCCAAAACCCTGTAATACAAATTCACATGGGAATCGAATACATTATTATATCATGGTCTGCGATATTGGAGACACTGTTTTGAATGTATGTATCATGAGTTTGAACTAGTAATCAGCGGTCCCAAAAACCCCCTAGTACCGAGTTTTATCCGATTGTAGTCAATTTTTGCATTTCGTTACGCCATATTGGATCCACCATTTTGAATTTCTTAATTTGTAGGGGAGATTCGTAATAAGCGACCTTGCAAACCCCTTAATACCATTTATTTTGCGAATCGTATAAATTGTTGTATTTAGGTCTGCCACATTAGATCCACCGTTTTTATTCTGAATTTGAAAGACAGATTCGTAATAAATGACTTTGATAACCCCCGAGAGCTGATTTTTAATAAAATTAAATGAACTTTCATTTTCGATCCTCTATATTTGCCCCACTACTTTGAATTCAGCCATCACCAACAAAACTGATAAGACTATTCGAGACCGGGAGGCGACCGAGACCATAGATTGGGCTCGAATTTTTTTCTAGACTCACAATCAGTCTTGACTTGATATCGTCTCAAATTTTTGTTTAAGCCAGATCAAAGTCTTATTTTAATGACATTCGTAATTTGTAATCATAAGAAAAATCTATATTATTAACATTTGTAAATTGTAGTTAGCAGAAAAATCGATTCGAATTACACTTGGAATTTGTAATTAGAAAAAAATCAATTCTAATTACATTTGTAATTTGTAATTGAAAAGAAAATCGATTCTAATTACATTTATAATCTGTAACTAGAAAAAAATCAATTCTAATTACATTTGTAATTTGTAATTGAAAAAAAATCGATCCTAATTACATTTGTAATTTGTAATTGAAAAGAAAATCGATTCTAATTACATTTATAACTTGTAATTAGAAAAAAAACATATTCTAATTACATTTGTAATTTGTAATTAGAAAGAAGAAAATATTCTAATTACATTTGTAATTTGGAATTAAAATTTGTATTATTTCAAGTTACAATGCAATTAGTAATATATTTTTTTTAATTACAAATTATAAGTATAATTAGTAATTTTAATGTAATTAATTACTCTAAGTAATTAGTGCTGCCCAACACTGGTACTGGTACACTGTACAATAGTAAAATATACCATTTCTGTCTCCTCGCCATACCACTACCGGTACCGATACCGCACGCACATACGTGGTAGATACGGTACCTCGGCTATCATGTAGGAACCAGAACCAATGTAGCATCCGATTTACCATCTAGATAGACCATTGGATTCATTCAGGGCAGCAAGTACGTACTGCCGAGGATGAGAAACTATGTTAATCGTCGCAGCCACAGTATACAGTCTCAGTGTCGCGAGTATATCACCGCTGTCCCCAATCTCTTCGAGAGCATCAGCGAGGCTGACCTCAAGGAACTCGTCGAACCCTGCGGTTTCGTTCAGAAGCAATATCTCGCCAAGGACCGCACCACCAATATGTGCAAGGCCTTTCGTTTACGTATGTACGTTTCAAAACGAAGGCCGAGGACGCTAGGGCCTTCGTGCATCTCAATGGTTACGGCGACGATCATCTCATAGTCAGCGTCGACTCGTCCGAACCTCTAGCCTAACAGAATTGAATGGTCAACGGTTGAAACGCATTAAGGTAGAATGAGCGCGCGCTGTTGATGTTTATAGATTTTTTCACATTTTTCACGAAACATTGCATCAGTATGCATGTTTCAGTAAAATTGCAGAGCAGTCGACTATTTAGATTCGGAGATAATGGGTTTTAAAATTGCAACTTTTAACACTGTAGGATCTGCATTGAAATTTAGACAGAGTAATTGTCCGTAAAAAAATATTTTTTTTACGATAAAAGGTTTTAACTTTATGAACACGATAATTTTTTTTCTCGAAATATTGAAAATACAGTTCCGTGGTGTTGCACAATGTCTTCTTATTGTAGGGGACAAATATTTTTTACCGAGAGTTATTCTGTCATTACTGAACGTTTTTAGCAAAACTGAACAGCAAAGACAATCGAAACTTTTTTCACTCGTTCCCTAACTAGTTTTCTATTTAAAAATATTTTTTTTCCAAAATGAATAAACACAATAGAATGGTACAAAAAATTGTGTGACCTAACTTTCGGTCAATGCAAACCCTGGAGTCTTAGAAGTTGCTATTTAAAAACCCATTATCTCCCAATCTAAACAGTCAACTGTTGTGAAACTTCACTCAAACATGTATAATGATATAAACAATGTCTGGTTAAATTGTGAACAAAGTCAATAGAAATCAAGATCGCGCGCTCGTTTTACCTTAAGGGTACGACTGTGAACGTCCAAAATTGAGTGATATTCCTCGATTTTTTTTGTAGATGGACAAATAAGAGAATACTAATATTTAAGGATGTTATGAGTCATATCTTCAAAGTTCCTGCAAATGACGCTTATTCGACTCAAAACTCGATATTTTCGAACAAAAAAAATTATGTGATGCTGATACACAATCGCTAATATTTGAAGGTTATGGTCTTGCCAGATGGCCAACCTTACGATATGACATTTTACATCTGACAATTTCAACCATAACCTTCTGGTGGGGCCATCGTTTTTCAAACGGCAGAGACTTATTTCTACTCCCAATAAAAGTACAATGTAAGTATCACACAAGTATACTGGAAATGCTGCGCAACGACTTAGCGCACATGGTTAAGAAGAGAAGCTCAGCGCAGTTTGAATATACACGGAACAAGACGATTGGCGGTGCTCGCCCGGCTCGTCATCGATTACGTTTGTTTATTAATTTACGTCGCAATACCACACTCTTAGATGAATAACGGCTATCGAAAAGCCATATTTCGAGTTCTCAAATGAAGTCTTATGGATTTTGGGATTGTTTAAGTTTTATTAAATGTTATTATATTATTTTTTGCTTTTACGGTCATACGTTATTGATTATTGTGGTTGGTTGCTTTGTTTGTATTACAATGGCGACTTAATTTTAATCTCGTTTGCATGTAGGCACTATCTAGTTGGTGAGTTCTTGCCTGGCTTCCAAAAATTATTTGTCGATTGGAATATTTATCTTGAAATAAATCACTCATTTGGTTATCCAAAAATGTTGATAAAAAACTCCTCGTGATCGGTAATTTGATCATTTGATGAATTTAATATCGACTGGAAGCTTTAAGAGTGCGACTTTTGTAATATTTTTCTGAGATATGCTATAGTCTGGTATTCACATCGATATTCATTTATATACATGGTTTTTGTACAGTTAGGATATGCTATATTCATGTTTATAATTGAATCATATAAATAATATCTCGAAATTTCCATAAAACATTGTTAGGTAATTTGACAGTGGAAAATGACCTATAACCCTTTCAAGGGATCGTGACCAATAACCAGTAGCCCAGTACATATATTTATTTTTAAAAAATATGAAATCCCCTTAAAAAACTTGAACACGTAAAAAAACTCCAAGTAATAAAAAATGCCCTCGAAAAAATTATCGGTCGTTTCACTATCTACAAAATTCTAATTAACCTCGAAATACTTGTTACTTTTTTTCAAACAATACTTTTATTTATATTATTACTTTTTCAATTTAAAAGTACAAAATAAGTGCAATAACTTTTTATGCAGATGCCAAGCAAATTTACTAGAAACGTACAATAAATTGTCAAACCCTAGAAATACTATTTTGCTAAAAATTTTATTTTAAGAAACCATATTACTACTATAATAAAAAGTTTGAATCACGATTATATAAAAGTACAACGTATGCATCACACACGTACTGTGTATATGTATCACTGGAAATGTTGTACGACTTGGCGTGTATGGTTAAGAAAAAACGCCTTTGCATAAAAGTTTGGCTTTTGCATAAAAAGTTATTTCACTTCTTCTGTACATTTGAATTGAAAAAGTAATAATGTAAATGAAAGTATTGTTTGAAAAAAATCACAAATATTGCGAGGTTAATTAGAATTTTGTAGATAGTGAAACGACCGTGTCACGTCTCCGTAAACTTTTAATGTTTTGTTTAATAATATCAATAATTAGGTTTTTATTAACAGGTTTAACTTTCATTATTTTCCGACGACTTCGTCGCCTCGTGTCTCTATGCGGTGTCGGGTGTGGAAACGTCAATAGTGAGACCGGATGTACCCTATCGAATTCCACTGATCAAGCATCGCCTGATCCGTGGAGTTCGACCGTGGGACTTCGAGAGCGAGCGACTTTCCGTGGACGTTGTCAAAAATCCCCACCGGAGCGACCACTTCGGGAGCGAGCAACTTTTTGTGGACATTGTCAAAAACCCCCACCGGAGTGATAGCTACCGAGCTAACATCGGTCCGGTGGCGGTGAAGATGGTCAGTTTCCATCTAGCCACGGAAGTAACCTGGTGTTGGGGTATAACTTCGGCCGAAAGCAAGTCGCGATCCCAGACTCCCGCGTCTTCACGGGTTCATGTCCGTCAGTCTTCGGTCGTTAAAATGGTGTCGCGAGTACCGCGTCCCTGGGTTGTTTTCTGGGCACAGATTCCTACTCACGCACAAAGCGTTCCGCGGCAACCATAATTCCCTTGCATTTGGGAGGTGGACAGTATCCCCTAGTGAACCCGGTGCAAAAGGTGGTTGCACAGGATTGTGAGACTTGTGCGTAGTCGACACCGACGCGATAGAGACGTAATAATTATTAAATCTAATGCCATTTTATCAAATTGAAAACATAACACAAGCCGCGCCGTTCAATCACTGTGTATCGCTACTGGTTCTTTATTATTAAAATTAGTGAGTGTGTATGTGTGTGGTGTCTGTGTGTGTGTGTTTACTCGTTCAGGGATCAGCAAATTGTAAGTCGGCTACTATTAATAAATAATAAACCACGTCATAATCGGAAGCATTAAAGTATTCTGGCATCCTCCCCTTTATCCTCCCAGAGAACTCGGGCCCGTATGGGACGAGCAGAGCAGCCTACAAAATAATATCATCGGTAACGTCAGAATCTGGTTAGCTGCATTTTGCGCGTCTTTCCAGCAGTCCAATTTCGCCTCGAGATTTTATTTTCGCTTTAATTATAGTCCGGCCAAAGGTTTTACTGAGCCTTTGGCTGTAAGTAGACTCCTGTTGTATAACAGTATTTTGTCGTATTACATGGTTTCACGCCAAATGTGCATTGTTTCTATACATTATAAGTGCTCACGATGGTGACATAATCTCGAATTACAGACTGTATGACAGAATATCGAATGACAGAGTATCAAATATCGAAAATATGACAAATTTAAAAGACGTTTCTTGTAAAAAAATTGCCGCCAATCTTTAACATAAACTAGCAATCCCCGGGCGGCCGTTAGTTATTCATAATTTGAAGGACTAAAAAACGATGAGAAAAAAATGCTCATTTCCAAGTCAGGAGAGATCATCCCCTCTTCATTTGTAATGTTGTTGCCCGAGATCGGCGAAATGTCGTGGTGGCGATGCAGCGAATAATTAATAGATTAACCATTGGAGGAGGTATTCACGAAGAGCTAGAGTATAATTTCTTCACTATGAAAAACACCGTTGCGTCGCGCTGAAGGGTTGGACACGGAGCGTTGGCGGGATAGGGAGCAAGGGCTGAAGAGGATGAATGTTTGCTTTGTTTCTTTTGCAGAGCACCTCTCCTTCCTCCAACCAAAGAAAAAGTACCAGGAACGAAAAAAGTGCTAGCAATTAAACCAGGACCATTAATTAGTGCGTAATTAACAGGCGCCCACGCCACACGGGATTTCCATGAAGAAGCTGTTCGTAGAATAATTGCGCTGGCAGTTGGTGGGCTCGATAATGCTCTATTCGTCTCATCTGTGTGCCAACGACCGTGCTTTTGTTCCGGGACTTTCCTCGTTTCTCGTTCGTCGGGTTTCTCGAAGTGAACGAATGGATTTTATCGCCTTTATGCATATGAATGCACTAGACGAACACTAGGTACAGCTACGAGCTTTATAGTGGTGTTGAAACTTGCATCGTTCGAATACAACGAAGTTCCTTTTTTATTTTATTATTCACGTTTTTTGTTGTTGTTATTGAAATATTTTATTGCATATTTAGATTGTGATCAAGGTCCTAAAAAATATTAGAGTGATTACTTTGTAACTCCCCTAACGTTGATTCTTAGATTATTATTTTTTGTACGTGCATTGCTTTTGGACATTGTTTTTAGGTTGTCGACCTCTAATAAGGACTATAATTTAGTTCAGAATATACTTCAATTACAATAAAAGCTGCAATGTCAAGCTGGATTTGCTCGGACTCACTCGTTTAGATTATTATTTTGCATTCAACATTAATTTGTTAGCGGTCAGTAATGATCGACTTGTTAATATTTTAATGCGTAGCATAATGTAGATGTCAATTTTTGTGCACGTCTATTATATTTTCTGCGATCCTTGTAGCCACCTTTGAGCAATTACCGAAATATCCTCAAAAAAGACCCTATACAAAATTGTTAAAATTGGGACAGACCGATTTGTACGCATGTATCTAAAAAATATCGGACATCATTGGACAAACGTCCATATACTACTGTGTCCAAAAAATAAGGTGACATTGTATTTATTTCGAAAATTCTTTATTTATTTTTCCAAATCAATTTCATCCCCTTCAAAGTAATCCCCTCCCGATGCAATGCACTTATGCCAACGGATTTTCTAATCTTCGAAACACTGATTGTAGTCACTTTCCGGGATGGCCTTCAGTTCCGTCTTCGCTGCGGCGTGAATCTCCTCTATCGTATCAAAACGGTGTCCTCGGAGTGATATTTTGAGCTTGCTGAACAGCCAGAAGTCGCACGGCACCAGATCAGGTGAATACGGTGGTTGCGGAACGATATGGGTTGACTTTTTGGCGAAACGTATCCGCAGCAGAAAATTGATTCCGCAAACAAAATTTAATGCAAATTCTTTGCTCAACAAATTTCGACATCGCAAAAAACGACAAAACTCACTTTTAGCAGCTCACAAAACGACGCGTATCTCAAACACTAATGAATATTTTGACATGTAAATTTGACATAGATGTCACTGACAGTACTACCAACCTAAAAAAAAAATAATTCTCAAAATTTCGACGCGCGCAGTTTAAATTCAAATGTCACCTTATTTTTTGGACACAGTAGTATACCGCTATATGTACTATATATTTATATACCCCTATATGTACCGCTTTGTATATATGTATATAAGATACGCATACGTAGTTTCCATATATATTGTTTTCTATTGTAGAATATATATATATATATATATATATATATATATATATATATATATATATATATATATACACACTAGAGATATAGCATTGCAACTTCTTACGAAAGCACCTACAAACGCTCTCAGTAATTACCGTTGTGAAGCTTCTAAAGAGAGCATTCGTATATACAGATTGTCAGGTACACTTTGGATGATTAAAAGCCTCCTCGTCGACGCGCTGGAGCGGCACAGGTAAGTCTCGATAAAATGAAGCACTCGTTTAAACCACATTTTTGCGATCGATGCGATCTATTCGCATGCTCACATTACAGACACTGATTGAATCGTTCGTTTTTTTGTCTGCCAATTTTTATACCCTCTCGTACATTTATCTCGTGTGCGCACTCATCTAGCGAGCACTAGGCATCTGCGGCCCGTGTGATTTCAACTGCCTCGAATAGAATCTAACTTTCTCTCTACAAATCGGAAAAGGGGGAGATTCGCGAAAGTAAAAATGTTGACTAACAAAGACACGGCACGACCGTGGGGTCGGGTATTTGGCTGAATTTTTTTGTGGTGGAAGAGGGCCCCTTGTACCTCACGTGGTTAAAGTAGTAGGACGCACTACGCGGAAAATTCCGAGAAAAATCAATTCGAAGTTTCTCAGGCGCCTTATGAGTTTAAAATGTCAGGCACTTGTGGAGCCGCCGTCTAGTCTGGACGGTTAGGGCTCAGTCTTTTGTGCCGGAGGTCTTGCGTTCGATTCCTCCTTCGGATCGTATTTTTTTTTCTTTTTTTTTGTTAACCCAACAATTGTTCAAAACGTTTCTCATACCTATATTATTTCTAAAAAAATATTTTAGCTCCAGAAAAATATTCGTGCTTGTTGTTCTATTTGGTTTTATGACCTTGTAAGGGTCTAAAAAACTTTGACCTGGGGTCTCCTTAGGATTATAACGGACATCTGCGCATAGAACTGTGCGTGAGTGTGAGAATTGAACAGCAGTTCATTTTTCGATTTCATCGTGAACAGACGTGCCTATTTCTTATTGTTAAATTTCAAAGTTTTCTTACAATTCGAAGTTAAAAATGTCGACTGAAGAAGTTGCCGGCTCTTCTGGAATAGTAGAGGAAATTCCTGAAGAATCCATGTAGTGATAAATCAAAATCGCGATTGAAGGACGCAGTAGTTTATTATGAAAAGCTGTTGACGGCAAATAATTTAATTGCATCGACACCGTCGGAAGAAATATCTCACGATACTATGTTATTGGCCGGAGAACTGTATAATAATACATTGGAACTTTTGGGTGAAAATAATTCGTAATTGAAGAGGAATTAATTCACGCTCATGAGGATTGCGAAAAACTATAGTTCGAAGTGCCTCAACTTGATTCCTCTCCAGACGAGTACAAACCCGAAACGAAAAAAATTAAAGTGAAATGATTCCCATCGCCTACGAAGTCAAAGTCGTGAACAATGCTAAAGCGCATGCCATGTGGTCTTCGGTGACAATCCAAAAAAAAGGATGCAGGCGCTTGAAGAGAAAAGAATATCCTTCACAATGGGAGAATGATATTAAAAGTGGTGGAACGAAATTGGACAAATTTGAGGCGATAGATTCGTGGACTTACCACCGTTTTGTGGAAGCAAGACAGCAATATCAGCAAGTTACGATAAGAAATTTACAACAATGGGCGTTGGCTGCTGCTGCACAATTCATCGATTTCAATTTCAAGGCGTGTTTAGATTTGGGGTTTCTCGGAATTCTGGTTGGAAGTGAACGAGTGGGAAATGGTTTGAGTTATTCGTGAGAATAGAGGAACGCGCTGGAAAATGAAGAGGTTGAAAATGCACTCGCGTTTAATATAAAGAATATAGGTTTATTTTACAAACTATTTAACTTAATTAATAATGATTTGAAGTTGCGGAAGAGTACCGAGGTGACCGTTGCCGCGGGAGTTAACGCGGGCGTAAATCGCGTTAATCCGTTAGCGTTAAGAAGGGGGGAAGAGACCGAAGCTGAACCGTTTACCGAAGAGACTTGTGACGAAGTGGAGAAGGCAAAAGATGTTAATTAGAACGTTGAAAATAGGGCGAGACAATCCCTGCGCCCGGACACTGTCCGAGTCAAGTGCGCGACTGGCCGAGAGACGTCGACCTCTAGCGGGGTCTCCCGAAATTACGGAGTCGTAGATGGAGTTTCCGAAACATTCTCCCCGCCTTCGGCGATAGTCGTCGACGAAGAGTCCACTGGAAGTACGGCCAGCTTGGCAGTCGGTCGCTTGAAGGTGGATGTGGCCGTGGGAAGTGTTACCACCCTGGTTAGACCATCCGACCCGGGGTGAAGTTCGACCACCCGTGCTAGTGGCCATCGTGAAGGTGGAAGTCGTTCGTCCGTGATTAGCACGAGTGAGCCGATTTTGATGTCGTGTGAAGGGTGTCGCCATTTGGAAATCGACAAGCTTCGCTGAAGGTACTCCGAAGACCATCTCTGCCAGAAGTGCTGTAATTTTGCCTGAAGGAATTGCCACCGTGAAAGTCGAGGTTCCGGAATGGAAGTGAGAGACGGCTCTGGCACTGTGATGAGTGCCTCGCCGATGGTGAAGTGACACGGTGTAAGGGGAGAAATGTCCTCGGGGTCGTCCGATAAAGGACAAAATGGGCTAGAATTTAAAACAGCCTCCAGTTGCGCAAGAAGAGTCGTAAATTCTTCGTACGTAAGGGAGGTTTCTCCGATTACCCGACGAAGGTGGTATTTCGCGGATTTTACCGCAGCCTCCCATTTTCCACTCATGTGAGGTGCGGCCGGAGGGTTGAAGGACCAATTCGTCCCAAGGTTGGTCAGCGATATGATCGTAGAATTCATTTCGGCTGATCCAGCCTTGAAGAGAGCACGAAGTGCAGTATCTGCTCCGATGAAGTTGGTCCCGCAGTCACTATAAATAGTGTGACTGATTCCTCGTCGTCCAGAAAACCGCCGATAGGCGCCAACGAAGGCCTCTGAAGTATAATCCGTGATGAGTTCGAGGTGGACCGCGGAAGTAGTGAAGCAAACAAAAAACGGCAAGATAAGCCTTATACGTTTTTGTTCCTCGTCCATGCCAGGTCTTGACAGTGAAGGGTCCCGCGTAGTCAATGCCGGTGTGGAGGAAGGCCCGTGAAGGTATGACTCGCGCAGTCGGAAGTTGACCCATGAGTTGTTGCGCGTGAAGTCCTCGAAATCTGGCACACGTGGTGCACCGAAGGATGTACGATCGAATTGGAGCCCGGCCACCCGGAATCCAGTACGGTCGACGGAGGAAACTTAACGTGTATTGGGTACCACCGTGAAGCGTTCGAAAGTGCGAATCAGCGATGATCAATGAAGTGAGCGGAGAGGTCCGGGGCAATATTGGCGGATCTTTTGCCTCGGGCTGTAGGAGCGCGTTCGTCAACCGGCCGCCAACTCGAAGGGTCCCTAGTTGGTCGACAAAGGGGTTGAGGGCGGCAAGGGAGTAGCCCCGATTGAGGGTGGCTCCGCTCGAAATCATCTGAAGTTCAGCCGAGAAGTGTGTGCGTTGAACGAGGCGTATCCAGAAGAACCTTGCCTCTTCCAGATCTCCCGTGTTCAGCGGGTAGGTTATTGAAGCGTACGGGAGCCGTTTGAAGCAGGCAACCGCTCTCTGACACACTGCCGTGATCCGAAGAAGCCGAGTGAGCGAGGAGTACCGTTGTAGAAGGTCCCAAGTTTTAGGACTAGGCTCAGTGGTGGTGGTGAAGGCGAGACCCGATCGTTGCTCGAGGTCGCCCTCCGGTGGAAGTTCGGCTGAAGAGACTGGCCATGAGGATGGTGGTCGCGCCAGCCACTCAGGTCCGTACTACCAAAGAGGGTGTTTGGACAGTTGTCGGGGAGTCTGCCCTCGCGACGCACAGTCGGCCGGGTTCTCCTTTCCCGCAATGAACCGCCATGTTGCGTGGGAAGAGAAACTTTGGATCGAGGTGACCCGATTTCGGATGAAATCTTTCCATCGGGCCGGATTTGAGGTAATCCATGTCAACGCAACTGAAGAGTCCGTCCAGAGAGAGACTGGAACTTGCGTTAAGTCTAGGGTTCGAGTGTCACAATTCCACGAGCCGTGGAGGTCTTCCTCGTCTTCGAGCAGACGAGGGTGACCGTTGTGACCCCGTCGACTGAAGTTGTTCGGAGGTAGATCACGGCTGACATGGCGAGTTGGGAGGCGTCCGAGAATCCGTGTAGCTCGACAGTCGAAGAAGGCGAAAGGTGAAGCCACCGCGGGAGAGAAATGAGCGACAAGTCGCTCAGATTCTCTCGGAAGCGTAGCCATTTTCCTGAAGTCGAATTGGGAGTCCGTCGTCCCAGTGAAGTTTTGCCAGCCACAGTTCTTGGAGGAAGACCTTCGCGATGACAATGACTGGCGAGATGAAACCTAACGGATCAAACAAGGATGCCGATTCCGATAGAACGGTCCTTTTCGAGATATCCCGGTTGAAGGAGAGCTGAAGAAGGAATCTGAAATTGTCCTCGTTGGGATTCCAGACGAGGCCCAAAAGTTTGACGTTAGGATCTTCCGATTGAATCACAACCGGATGCGATTGGGACTCCGAGGTAATATTCCGAAGGGCTTCCGTTGAGTTAGCTGACCATTTTTGAAGTGGAAAGCATCCGCGCTGACAAATTCCCTGAAGTTGTTGTGCCGTTGCCTGAAGTTCGTGAATCGTGTCGGCACCGTCGAAGATATTATCAACGTATCGGCCGTTCGTCAAAGGTGAAATCGCCAGTGGGAAGTCGTGCCCCTCATCCTCGACCAGTTGAAGCATGACCCGGATGGCGAGAAAGGGAGCACAAGTGAGGCCGTATGTGACTGTAGTCAGTTGATATGGGACGACTCGATCCTCCTGGTCCATCCATAGGATTTGCTGGAGGTCCCAGTCGTTCGGATGGACTGCGATCTGCCGGAACATTTTCGCAACATCGGTGGCGAAAATGAACCGATGGCATCTGATCCAGAGCAGAACGTCCGAAGTATCTTGTTGAAGTTTGGCCCCGGTGTGAAGGGTGTCGTTGATCGACACACCGTTCGATGTTTTGAAGGAACCGTTGAAGACGACACGAAGTTTCGTAGTGGCGCTATGGGCCCGAAAGACACCGTGATGTGGGAGAAAAAACCGTGGTCTCGAAGACGTTGCCGTTGGAGCATGAGCCATGTGAGACAGGTTCTCGTATTCTTGGAGAAAGGCGTTGTAGAGAACGCGATACGACTCATTTGTCGAGAGTCGCCGTAGGAGTTGAAGAAGGCAGCGTTTCGCACCCGAATACGAATC
Organism: Ophion obscuratus; assembly: GCA_964007375.1. Classification (NCBI taxonomy): domain Eukaryota; kingdom Metazoa; phylum Arthropoda; class Insecta; order Hymenoptera; family Ichneumonidae; genus Ophion; species Ophion obscuratus. Next base: position 9,436,069 of record OZ023316.1, on the reverse strand, counting down.
TCCGAGTAGCGAAGGAGGATTCTTGAAGGGGAGCCGTACGATATATCGGCCCGTGTTGTCCCTCGTATGAGTGTCCTTGAAGTGTTGTTCGCAAGCGGATTCGTCCGGGTCGGTTGTAGGGGCCGAGTCCAGCGGAATTTCCTCTTGTTCCCAAAACTTCGGTAGTAAAGAAGTGACCTCGTCTTCGATGGAGGCATGTTGAATGCGAACCGAATTTGAGGTGGAACCGTTGACGGGTCCGAGTACAATCCATCCGAGAAGCGTGCGCTGAGCGATGGGATCGATGGCCCGACCCTTGACGATTTCTGACTCAACCAAAAGACCGTACGCGTCAGCTCCGATGATGACGTCGATTGGTCCCGGTTTCAGAAAGTCGGGGTCTGCCAGAAGAAGTCCTTGAAGATATTCCCATTGCCCTGAAGTAGCGAACGAGGGAAGCGTCGACGTTAATGCGTTTAGAATAAACGCCGTCACTCTGAAATTTGAGGTTGAATCATGGATTGAAGATACTGTGACGGTGGTAGCTCCCCGCGTCCGTCCCGCTGGCTGGCCTCCGATTCCGTGGATGTTGATGGACGCGGCCATCCTTTGTGTTCGAAGGAGTTGGACCATGCGTTCGGAAATGAACGAAAGTTCCGCGCCCGGGTCTATAAGGAGTCTCGCCCGCTGCGAGATTCCCGATGAGGAGGTCAAAATAGCTTGACTCGTAGCTAGCAGAACGGAGGGTCGAATGACCAGAGCGTTTGAATAGTCCTTGGAAAAGTGCAGAGGAGTACCCGTGGTGTCGAGGAAGTCCGAGGCGAGCGAAGAAAAGAGGTGAACCGGGTGGGGTCGCAATTCATCTCGAGAAGCGCGACATGTTCCCTTGGAAGCGGTCCCAGATGGTTTCCAACAAAGACAGACGCGTGGTGGCGAGCGTCTTATTGGTATTTTGAGGGGTCGCATTCCTCATATTTTCAGCGACGCTCGAGATGCACTGAAAGGTGCTGACGAGGCCGGCAATGCGACGTTCCATTTTGGCGATGTTGCTCGTCATTGTCGAGGTGTCACCGTTCGACACACGAAATCGCTATGATTCAGCGTGAAGCGTCCAAGCCGAAAAACGAACAACTCAAGAGAAGTCCGAACGAGATGCACGAGGCGTCCAAAACGAAAACACGAGAAAACTCGCGACTGACGAAAGGATGGTGCGATGCGTCGATGATCTTAGCACACGCGATTGATGGCGAGAAGCGTCCACCACGAAATCAGGAAAACTCGTGAAACGAAAAGATGGCGCGATGCGTCGACGATCGTAGTACGCGATTGAAAATGGCGCGAAGCGTCGACGATCGAAGCACACGCGAGAAATGGCGCGAAGCGTCCAAGCCGAAAAAACACGAAAAACTCGCGAAAGAAAAGATGGCGCAAAACGTCGACGATCGTAGCACGCGATTGAAAATGGCGCGATACGTCCAAACCGAAAAATACGAAAACTCGCGAAAGAAAAGATGGCGTGATGCGTCGACGAGCGTAGCACACGCAAGAAATGGCGCGAAGCGTCCAAGCCGAAAAACGAACAACTCAAGAAAATGTCCGAACGAGTTGCACGAAACGTCCAAACCGAAAAACGCGAAAACTCGCGAAAGAAAAGATGACGCGATGCGTCGACGAGCGTAGCACACGCAAGAAATGGCGCGAAGCGTCCAAGCCGAAAAAGACGAAAACTCGCGAAAGAAAATATGGCGCGATGCATCGACGATCGTAGCACACGCGAGAAATGGCGCGAAGCGTCCAAGCCGAAGAACACGAAAACTCGCGACAGAAAATATGGCGCAAAACGTCGACGATCGTAGCACGCGATTGAAAATGCCGCGATACGTCGACGATCGAAGCACACGAAAGAATCACGAAATGTCGTGAAAATGTCCGACTGAGATGCTCGAGGCGTCCGAGATCGATGAACTCGCGAAATCGTAGCACGCGAGAAAATGCGCGAAGCGTCCGAAACGAAAAACATGAGAACTCGCGGAAGACGACAAATTGGCGCGATGCATCGACGGTCGTAGCACACGTGTTAGAAGCGAGAAGCGTCCACAAGAATCACGAAAAGTCGTGAAAATGTCCGATTGAGATGCTCGAGGCGTCCGAGATCGACGAACTCACGAAATCGTAGCACGCGAGAAAATGCGCGAAGCGTCCGAATGAAAATCACGAGAACTCGCGAAAGACGACAAATTGGCACGATGCGTCGACGGTCGTAGCACACGCGATTGATGGCCAGAAGCGTCCAAAACGAACACACGAAGAACTCGCGGAAGACGAAAAGATGGCGCGAGACTTCGACGATCGTAGCACACGCGAGAAAATGGCACGAAGCGTCCAATGCAAAAAAAACCCGAAACTCGTGAAGAAGTCCGAAGAAGCACGAAGCGTCCAAGTCGACGAACTCGCGAAAATGTCTCACGAAAGGTCCAAAAACTCAACTCGACGGAGAACTCGCGGAATCCGACCGATATTTTTCGAGGCGTCCAAAATCGACAGAACTCGTGAGATCGTAGCACGAAGCGTCCAAAACCACAACTCGCGAAATCCGAACGATATTTTTTGAGGCGTCCAAAATCGACGAGAACTCGCGAGATTGTAGCACGAAGCGTCCAAAACGAAAGGAAAGAACTCCCGAATGCCCAACTGTGGTGTCGCCGATCGACACGCACGAAGTTTTACTGCGCGTGGCGTGAAGCGTCCGAAAAAAACGAAGCGAACCTTTTGTTCGACGGTCTCTTGCACGAGAGCGCACGATGTCGCGAGAACGTGGTCGGAAGAAGAGCCGAGATCGCTCGGTCGACCGGCACGTTGACCGTCCGGTAGACCAGACACGGCCAAGCGCGCATGCGCGCGTGTATGGAATCCGACTCCCGGCTCGCCCGACAGCGAGAAAGCGCGATTTATCGGGCGCGGTGCGCGTGCGAGAGAGAGAGCGAGGCGTCTTCTCGGCTCGCCCGAAAGCGAGAGAGCGCGATGTATCGGGCGCGGTGCGCGTGCGAGAGAGAGAGAGCGAGGCTTCGCTCGAGCTCGTCTTGCGAGGAGGACGGCTAAAATTCGCGGCCGGCTAAAATTCGCGGCCGGAGTGTGGTCACGTGACCGCTATGAAAATCACCCGTTTTTCTCGCGCACCCGATAGAAAGACTGACTTCCTATGCCTTTTTCAGCGAATAACTCACTTTTTACCACTCCGTTGACTTGAATCCGGCTCGAAGGACCATGTTTAGATTTGGGGTTTCTCGGAATTCTGGTTGGAAGTGAACGAGTGGGAAATGGTTTGAGTTATTCGTGAGAATAGAGGAACGCGCCGGAAAATGAAGAGGTTGAAAATGCACTCGCGTTTAATATAAAGAATATAGGTGTATTTTACAAACTATTTAACTTAATTAATAATGATTTGAAATTGCGGAAGAGTACCGAGGTGACCGTTGTCGCGGGAGTTAACGCGGGCGTAAATCGCGTTAATCCGTTAGCGTCAAGAAGGGGGGAAGAGACCGAAGCTGAACCGTTTACCAAAGAGACTTATGACGAAGTGGAGAAGGCAAAAGATGTTAATTAGAACGTTGAAAATAGAGGGAGAAAATCCCTGCGCCAGGACACTGTCCGAGTCAAGCGCGCGACCGGCCGAGAGACGTCGACCTTTAGCGGGGTCTCCCGAAATTAGGGAGTCGTAGATGGAGTTTCCGAAACAAGGCGTCTGATCGATGGGTCACGGCATTCAAACGGAAAGACAACATTTCTCAACGGAAAATCACGAAACTGTTTTCGAAAAAAGGGGCGGCTTCAATGGAGGAAATCCGGGCATCTGCAGAGACCTTTCTTCGATAGACGTACCGCTTAATACCTCCATACCATGAGGATTATGTTATAAATACTGACCAAGCAGGTAAATACAAGTTTTCTGCGTGCAAAATGTTTGTACCGATGTAAAATGTATAGATTCAAAACTAATTATACAAAAAGTGTTCTACATATATATTCAAATATTTTTTAATATTAAAAATACTATTTTTTTCAGGATGTCAATATGAATCTGTTTTCAACAGGACACCGACTCAAAAAGAGATTAAAACAGTTTTCATGAAAAAGTAGGATTTGAATAAAATGACGCATTCGTACACCGCACGATATTCCATAACATTATCTGGAAAACTGCTTCCACATGTCTTCGTATGTTTGCAAAAGGCGACCGGTCATTTCGAACCTTGTATTCAAAAATTAGCAGATGGCTGTGCCAATACATATACGAACGTCATTGCAACATCATCGAAGTCCGGAAAACTAGCAACAGTCTTATACACGGATTTTCTCCAGAAATGTTTAAAAACTTACGTCGGGAAGAATACATTTTTACTTCTCATTGACTCTTGGGGGGGGGGGGGGGGGGTCAAACAAATCCAGAAACGTATGATGAAATCTTCCAAGATGACGAAAATATGCTACCTTGCTCTGTAAAAGTAATTCCTCCAAAATGCACTTCCTTGGTGCAACCGTGTGACGATTACTTTAACAGACAAGTTAAAAATTGCATAAAGCGCTTGCAAAATTGCAGCAAATTGTTAGAGCATAATCGTGAAATTAATTCCCGGGAAGATTGTAAACAAATCCATTCAATAATTCACCATCAATTATCGTCACCAATATTCCGAGACAAGATTCAATACGCCTGATTTGCCTCAAAATTGAGAGATCAAACGAAATTACTAAGTGAAGTTCGATCTTAATTATACGAGGTGCCTCGTTTGAGATAATTACAACGTAGTACGCCTCTCCTTTAGAGTGTCGCCACTAGTTTTAGAGTGATTGAAAAAAATTTCCTTCACTCCCTTGTGTACTCGATGCCTCATATTTTTTAGAGCTTGTCAAAAAATGGTGATGATTACTGGGTGAAAATTATGAGGGTAAAAACTTTAAATTTTTTGGAGGGGATGTAAACATTTCGAACGAGGCACATTATATAATTAAGATCGAACTTCACTTGGTAAGTTCGTTTGGGTTAAGAGTGAGTACATTTTTGACCGGCAATAAGTATTGCGTTTTAATTAATGTTGGACAATCAACGTTTAATAATGTTTACATTTTTAACTGACAAAACCTTACTCCAATACGACTAAAGCGAACTTGTTTCTATCTTCTGTACTCGGCTTATTATAAAAGGTCGCAAAAACCTTAGAAGTTCCCGACCAGCCTGCGGTATTTCTAATAATGCTTAAGTCCAATCCTCGTTTATACGCTGTAGGGGTTGCTACATGACGCGTGCTATGCGCTGAGAACTGGTCGGTATCGATGCCACTCTGACCAAGCGTTTTCTTTATTCATCTGCTCATGGTTTGCGAGGATACTGCTTTATATGGTATTTTATTGCTATAAAGAGTTCTGTAACACCTTCTCTGTTGTTTTCCGTCCTTTTTAAATATTCTTCTAATGTCTTTGCAACGCACAATTCTTTTCGTTTGGTAAAAGACGGTAAAATAAGTAGCGGCTGGTGAGAACCTAGTCTGGATGTTTTTATTAGTTCAGGAATTTTTATTTTTGCGCCCTCTGTAATAAAGGTAATATTATATATCTTTATGGGCGAGAACGTTTGGATTCTGTGTCCAGTGGCCAAGGCGATTAAGGCGACTAAATTATACGTAAATTTTTCTAGGTCTATCTTTGATAACGGCTGTATTGAAGCTAGGTATTTTATGACTGGGTCAAAGTTCCACAGTTCTTGGTATTTTGGTTTCGGTGGACGCAACCGATAAATTCTTTTGAAGAACCGTCTAAGTAATTCATCTTTTGAGATTTCTCGGTGGACAATTACAGAAATCGCCGATCTATGCGTGTTTAATGTACCATATGAACCTCCGTCTTTGAATTTTGTGGTCAGATAATCGATGATGTCCTCGATGTTTGGGTTGAACCATCATATGTTATTTGGTTTACAATATTTTAACCATTCGTTTATGGCTACATTATATTGCTTGAGTGTGTAGTCAGCGAGCGATGCGACCATTATCTCCGTTGCTTCATTTGACGTTCCTTTTAATTTGAAAGCTTCCCTGACAATCTCCCTACAATTAGTGAGAGTTGGTGCGCCAGTGGGTGTGATATGGATATACAAGGAGACATTAATAATTTCGGGTGAGGTTCAATTACGAGTGGTTCTGTTGTCAACATAGACATAAATATTGGAAACCATGGTTGTGTCGATTGTGACGATTTTTTGTAAAACTCTCAACGTCAGCGCGAATGGAGGAAACGCGTAAAAAAGGAACCTCGACCAATTTACGATAAATCCATCTATGGCAATGGCCTCCGGATCAACGTGCCAGGAGATATATGCCTCGCATTTTTTATTCAATCGTGAAGCAAATAAATCTACGGAAAGAAAACCGAATCTCTGTGGTATTTTCTTGCACATTTCTGGTGCTAACTCCCATTCTGTAACAATCTTACTTATTCTTGAAAGGGTATCCGCTTCTTTATTTTCTTTGGAAGGTATATATGAAGCGAAAAGCCAGATATTCCATTCTTCACACCATTTCCAAATTTCTGCTGTTAAATTATTGAATTTTTCATGCTGGACGCCTCCCATACGATTTATGTAAGATATTAAATTGAAGATGTTGAATTGTCGATTCGCAAAAGTATTTCGCAATCCTTACATTCAGATGCAAAACATTTTAGGCCAAACGATACAGCAGGGAGTTCCAGATAATTTATGTGGTGTTTTCGTTCTAAATTTGATCAAGACCCATGTGCTTTACGTCCTTCGCAATAGGCCTCCAGCCCGTCAGTGAAGTGTCCGAAAATATATTTTTTAAATTAAATTCTCGAATACGATTGATACCATTCGGTAAGTTCCTTACCCACCACTTGAAATCATTTTTTAAGTATCTTGGAAAACTCATGTGAGAATCATAAGTCCCTTTTGAACTTGTTAATGCTTGATATTCCGCGCTTTCTAAATTTCTAGTGTACCTCCACCCATATGCTATGACTAGGCAAGCAGCTACTAGAAATCCAATTACCTTTGCAAAATCTCGAATCTTAATCTGTGATTTTTTCTCAAGTTTTTGGACTAAATTAATTTTTTTTTCTCTTTTGTTTGTTGTTAATTGCAATTGAAATTTTTTAGAGTTTATGATGAATTTGAGGTATTTGCAGGTTGTGCTTGGTTCACTATGACTTTTAATTTGATTCACTACGAATCCTAGCGACACCAGTAACTGGGCTGTTTCGTTAAAATTCTTATTACATATATCTTTGGTTTTCCCGAAATTAAAAAAATCGTCCAGATAAGCTGTGGATACGTGACCTTGCGATCTGAGCCACCCTATAAATGGTTTTATTACTTTGGTAAAAACGTATGGACAAGACGCAAAACCAAATGGCAAACAAGTGAATTGGAACAGTTTTCCTTGAAATTTAAATCTCAGAGATTTTTTGCTTTCTGTGTGAATAGGGATAAGAAAATATGCCTCTTGTAAATCGATGCTGCACACGAAACAACCCGGTGTAAGCAGCTTTACTGCTGTTCTGATATCTTCATTTTTAAAATCACCCAGTTCCACAAACTTATTAAGGCGGTCCTCTAGTTTCTCGGGTCGAAAAAATCGATTTTTTTTTTCATAAATCACATCTACAACATGTGTAGAAAATGTGTGCCAAAGGATTTTTCGATGTTCGAATTGGTTCACAAGTTACGGCCCTGGAACGGAGCAGGTATACGTAGCGCGCGCTGGGCTGCTCCGAAAGCAGAGCGGCGCTGACCATTGTATTGATATCCCTAAATCTAAGTGCTACCTGAACCTTTTGTGAATTAGGCCCGAGTAAAGGGGTGCCGAGACCGTTGACAGATGCTTCCGAATATTGACTAAGACGCCGTGAACTCACTGATAAATTGATTGGTAAGATGACAACGTATTATGGATTAGCTATTCGGAGACATCCAGATTCTAGCGAGGAAATGAGAAAGGAAATTTGGGCAACATTCTTTCACAAGATTTTCAGACAGCAATCCACAGCATCAAAATTGTCCTGCAGGCGAATCTAGTTGGTGCAAATGGCGCAGAGCTGAGTTTCTCGGAGAGGCTGAGCAATTCAAACACAATAAACCGCCTCTTTCTGAAGCAGTTCAACAAGTTATAAAGCCAATTTATGAGGATTTATCCAAAGAAGAATTGTTAAGCAGATGCCTGGGAGCGGAAACTCAAAATAATAACGAGTCGCTCAATTCGTTAATCTGGACTTTTGCTCCGAAGAACCTCCATTCTGGGCCAAAAGTGGTTGAAATCGCCACGTTTCTCACTGTCATAATCTTCAACGAAGGATTCAAATCTATCCTGAAGACCTTGGAAACCATGGGAGTGAAAATCGGCCCACAAGCTAAAGGATATGTTCAACAGCATGATAGCTCTCGGATCGACCGTTCAGAAAGGCGCACGAGTGATGTTGTAAAACAATCGCGCTCGAATCGCGAAAAGGGAAGACGGAGCAGCTCTGCGTGACTTCCAAGAAGAAGAGGAAGGCCTATTGTATGGTCCAGGCATAGCGGATTGACGGTGAGATTAAATTCTTAGTATAAATCACATGCGCGAACTTTCAAACACGTTTTTCTCGAAACACCATTTTTCGAAACGGTGACCACGATATTTCAGAAACTACTGCACCGATCTTGTTCAAATTAATACAGCATCTTTAATATGTTATAAGCCAGCGATTGAACTAGGATTATCATGATTGCTGCGATAGTTTTTTTTTTTGTACAAGCGAAAAACTTAAGAAAAAATGAGTAAAAAATAGAATGTAATTTTCAAAAGTGTATAAAAAAGTAAATTTTTGTAATTTAGAATTCACTCTAGTTCAATCGCTAGTCATAAATATGAAGATTAAAATGCCGTTTGGTTTTTTGATTTCAGATAAGCAGAACAGCCGCAATCTTGGTCACCGTCAAGCACCTCTTTTACTTGATGTCTTCCTGTCGGCCACTATAACTTTTATTCTATTATATATTTTGACTTCAAAAAATTTGTAAAGCTTATTGAAATGTTAATAAAGGTTATACAAAAACAATGAGATTGATTATTTCGATGCTTTGCCCGTAAAAAATTATTGAAAAAGCTGTAAAAAAACAGCCGAGAAACTAGAGGATCGCCTTAAACGTTTTCAAGTTTATAATCAATCGTTTTTTGCCGTTGGGGTTGTCGACCAAAAAATACTTTGACAGGAATTGATCGCGTTTCAACAAACATTCTTCGATTGCGCCTTTTTGGAGTAATTTGCCAATTGCCATTTCCATTTTTGTGTTTTCTTGTCTCGATCTCTTGGTTTCCATTGGAAGATTTGATTGATAAACTTTTGAGTTTAGTGTGATCCTATATCCTCCAATGTAGCTTAGGACAATTTTGTTATTTGTAATAAACTTCCATCTATCTAAGAGGTGTCGCAGTTTTCCTGCTAAGAAGCCTACTTCTAACGATGTTGACGGTGAGCTTGGTATGAGCTGCGTGTTCTCGTCGGACTCCGATTCTTGCCCGGATATGGTGTTTTGATGCAATAGTTGTTCTTGGGTTGGAACGGATATCGTATCTGTGTCTTGTGGTACCCACCCTGTGTGGCTGTTTTTTTGTTTTCGAGGGTGGGTCATTCCGGTTGAAATGTACTGGATTACAGACAGCTTGTTTTTTGCTGTTTTCTTGAACTCTTATGTTCTGAGCCAATTTTTCAAGAGAATGACTTTCTTTGATCCTATCTGAAAGTTTCTCCCCGTATAAAAGTGAGTCAGTTTTGGCATTGTCCAAAATTTCTCTTGTTTGCTTAGGCAGTCCTGGAAATACAGAGTGCGCCAGAGAAACTTACTTATTTGAAAAAATTCCCGCGCGGTGAGTTGGGCGGGTAGAGGGGCGAGAGGGGGCGCATCTGGAGGGGGAAGTTCCCAAGTTTGTTTCTCCCTCCAGTCAGTTGCCATCATGCTCTGGTCTAGAGAGCAGCGGGCCTTCGCAGTCGAGAGCTTCTTTTCTAACGGTCGCTCACTTGTTGCTACGCAACGTGCCTTCCGCGCTCGCTTTGAAATTCCTCCTCACAGACTCGTTCCTGGCCGTAATTTGATTCTGTCGTGGGTTAACTCATTTCGGGAGTGTGGAAGTGTCGCTAAACCCAGAAATGGACTTCAACGGACCATCAGAACTCCGGAAAATGTCGAAAGAGTGAGGCAGTCAGTTGTGCGTTCTCCCCGGCGTTCGGCTCGCAAACACGCAGCTGCTATGGGAATTTCTGACACCACTGTTCGACGAATTCTCCATGAAGACCTTCAATTTTATCCCTATAAATTGGCTGTTGTGCAAGAATTAACTGAACGCGATTTTGTTGCCCGTCAAAATGCATGTGAAATGCTGGTTGACAACCTGCCTGAAGACGCGGTCGTTTTTTTCAGTGACGAGGCTCACTTCCACATTTCCGGCTGCGTCAACAAGCAAAACATGCGTTATTGGTGTGGTGTAAATCCACGTGAGCTTCACCAGAAGCCACTTAATTGTGAGCGAGTTACTGTCTGGTGTGCGATGTCGGTAATGGGAATAATTGGTCCTTATTTTTTTGAAGAAAACGAACGCGCAGTTACCGTGAATGGAGCTCGTTACAGGAACATGATTGAGGAATTTTTTCTTCCAAGACTCGAAGAAATGAACGTTAGGAACGTGTGGTTTCAGCAAGATGGAGCCACAGCACACACAGCACGAGACTCAATGAATTTGTTGCGACAACATTTCCCCGACTGCCTCATCTCTCTCAGAGGCGATCTCCAATGGCCGGCACGTTCTCCAGATTTGACTCCATGCGATTTCTTTTTATGGGGTTATTTGAAATCTCTGGTTTATGTCGATCGACCACGGACCATAGCACACCTCAAGAACAATATTCGCGACGCCATTGCCAACATACCGATTGATATGCTGCAAAGAGTGGATACGAATTTCAAAAATCGACTTCATCAGTGTATGCGCAATGGGGGTCGCCATTTATCCGATGTCATTTTCAAGACTGCATGAAAAAAAAATTGGGATATTGTATTCTCAAATAATTGAAGTACTTTTGTTTTTATTGACCTTTCAAATAAGTAAGTTTCTCTGGCGCACCCGTATAAATGATTCCCTCGCCAGGGATAGCGAGTGATGAAGATCTGTAAGTATTCTTCCGGCGTCCGAAAGATACTCTAGAATTTTTATTTTTTTCCGAGAGTTCTTTTTTCTGTGAAAGAAGAGCTCCTAAAGCGGCAATTGCAGAACCAAGCGTATTTTGCAGTGACAAAAAATGCTTGTCGCGTTTGAGAGCAGATTCGTTCATTGACGCAGTAATTTCTGGATTTGAAGCAGTGCCCTCTAATAGACAAATCCCTTTGCGTGCGTATTTAGACAATACGAGTATGTCGTTCTTTTTGTCCTTAGCTAATCCCCCTGTCAGCCAGCTGTTCCAGCGAGCAAGCATTTGCGAATGAATGGGACTTTCTTTTCATTGCGCCATCGACGGATCTTTCCCCAATACTTCCAGAATTTCTTCTTCTTTTTCTGGTTCGTTCTCTATGTTCTGTTCTTTATTTCCGGGCGTTTCGTTTTCATTAATCTCTTCATCTGTAAAAAAAGAAGAAAAATGTTGACGCGTGCGTGAATCACACCAGCCATTTTCCATCTTTTGTGTTCTCTATTGCGCACTTTTCGTGCGGCTTGCTAGATATTTGTTTTGCCTCGTGTGAAAACTCAATCTGTGCGGTCGCTGGGATATGTTTCGTCTCTAGTACGAACTCAACCCGACTTTTGGCGATCGACTATGTCTGATCTCGTGTGTCAGCTCAGTCGTCTTTTCTCTCAATTTTACTTACTTTCATGTTCATTTCCTCTTGATTGAGGTAATATATCATTTTCGCCATCCGATGAAAAAGACGCGCTACTAGGAGAACGCTGTCGTGTCCTCTTCTTTTGGATCTTTTTTAGTTTTTTGATCAGTCGTTGTGCCTCCTCTTCGTAACTACGTGATCGTTTGTTCTTCGAAAATTTACCCATGTCTATCACAAATTGTTTTTCGTGAATGTTAAACAGAATATTTTTTTTCTTTGATACGTATATAAAAGACGTGTGGTGACTTTCGCACTCGAAAAAACAATAAAGCATCGAATACACGAGGCAGAGAAGGCATTTTTTCTCAATCACTCTAAAACTAGTGGCGACATCGTACGGGGAGAGGCGTACTACCTTGTAATCTCGAAGAACGAGGCACGAAATATACTTATCAGTTACTAGAAACATTTTCATGAATGTTTTTATATGTTACCCAAGATGTCGCAAAAATTATTGCTTTGTTTGTTTCTACGATAATTGCCACTGCGGTTTTTCTTATATATTTATTATATGAATAAAAAATGAATTTTTCCTAATCGACTTTGTTATTCTCATTAAAAATCCAATGCTCCTCCTCATATACTTTACAATGAAAAATAAAAAAGCCCACCGTTATGAATTGTTTTATTGGAAAAAAAGGAAAATAATTTTAAGAAAATAATGTAAATAAATTTAAAAAAATAATGGAGGGATGAGAAACGTTTTGAATAATTGTTAAAATAACAAACAAAAAATAAGATGCGAAGGACGAATCGAACGCGAGAACTCCGCTGCAAAAGACCGAGCCCTAACCGTCTAGACTAGACGGCGGCTCGACAAGTGCCTGACATTTTAAACTCATAAGGCGCCTACGAAACTTTGAATCGATTTTTCTTGGAGTTGTCCGAGTAGTACATCCTACTACTTTAACTACGTGAGGTGCTAGGGGTCTTGTTTCACCACAAAAAAATTCTGCCAAATCCCCGACCCCACGATCGTGCCGTCTCTTTGTTAGTATTTGTTTATTCTGATAGTCTGATTTAATATATAATTCAGTGCAGAAAACTTGAAATTCGTGCTTTGGTCAGCATATTAAGTCAAATAATAAAAATCGTAGTAAGTGGTGAACACCCGGTGCGATGGTCTAGTGGTTACTGCTCGCCACTTAACCAGCGGACCGGGAAGTCCCGGGTTCGAATCCCAGTCGCATACATTTCGTCGTGAAATGTTTTTCTTCGGCATTTCGCGGCGAAATACGACTAGTTCCACGACTGGGGAGCGAACTCGATGACCGCATGTATTGGTATAGGTTTTTCGCAGTTTCCATATGCCCATGACAGAAATGTCATGATGAATATAATGCAGAGGGGGAAGCTGGCTGCAGCCGCAACAGGGGGGATCAGGGAGAAAAAGGAGTAAACAGTAGAGGAAAGAAACGGTCACAATGAGGGAAAGAATAGGTAACAAACGCGAAAAGCGTGTACCTAAGGAAAAAAACAAATAAGTAAGTGGTGAATTAACCGAACAAGCGGCCAAGTCTGATTAAACCCAAACAAACTAAAATATATGCGCATTAATTTTGATATATCCACAACTGATATTTTTGAATAGGTATGTGATTTTTCCAGGACTTTGGCATTACACCATTACTACACATTACTTATATATTCAAAACGTAGTGTATTAATATTAAAATAAAGATTATTAGTTATCACAGAATAAATCAGTAAAAAGAATTCCGGAATTTGTATATTAAAATTTATACAGAGTTTATTAAAGAAGCAGAAAGTAAATAATAACAATTACGCTAACCTAACACCGTAAAATGAACACACTTTTCTATGCCAAATTTACTTTTTTTTTATTTAAAAATCCAATCTGTGCATATTAATTTTAATACGCTTATAATAGATACCTCGCGATACGTGTATGATTTTTCCAGTACTTAAGTGTTGCGATAATACTGAACGATTATTAGATATTCGAAAAGTAGTGTAAAGTAAAAAGACTTCCTGTACTTTTATATTAATTTTAATACAGATTTTTTTTTATAGTGTAGTAAACTTGCTTGGCTATTTCATAAAAGTGATTGCATTTTTTTTGTATATTTGCATTAAAGAAGTATAATGAAACCTTTTTTTGAACTTAAATAAAATTTACTATGTGAATTTTTCACATAGTAAAACAAGCGATAATGATTTTGAGTGATTTTTTTATTACTTAGCGTTTTTTTTACTTTAAAAAAATGTAATCTACGTAGTTTTATCAACCTGAAGTAGGTGCTCAGATTTAGTCGTTCAGTTGTGTTTTCACTTTTACTAAGTACGTTGTTGCAGGACTTAACTGTGTAATGTGTTCATGTGTGTAATTTATTCATATAGACCAGATAGAAACTATATTTTCATGAGTTGGGATCACCAATAGTGTATGAAATGTCTAAGAAGTCATTAATTTTCCATCAATGAAAAATACTAAATTTATTATTTTCCGGCTTGAAGGACCAAATGTTTTATGCGGGATCTGGTTTTGGTGGTGAAATTAATTAATTCGTGGAGGCAAGCGTAAAATGTATGTTGTCTTTATTTGTTATCCTAAAATGTAAGATCACAGTAGTTGTTACAAGGCCCGAAGAGAAAAGAACCCGAGTGAGGCAAGCCCGAATGAAAAAAAAAAACCGAGTTCCGAAAATGGCGGCGATCACGCGCTCGCAAAGCCGACACTCGTGAGGGCGTAAATCTCGCGAAAGCCACTTAATCGTTCGTGTGTTTTGATCCCGAAAACTGTAGAGTCCTTTTCCCGTTAATTTTGTCCCGAAAGCTATGGAGAAACCCGAGTTAAAGATCCCTACGAAGAATTTACAACTCTTCTGGTCCAGGTAGAGGCCGTTTTCAATCCACGTCCGCTGGAGCCTATATTCAAAGACCCTGAGGACCTCACCGCACTCACACCTGGGCACTTCCTCATCGGAGACGCGCTGATGGCAGTGCCGGGGCCTTCATACCGGGACATCAATCCGGACAGGTCGTCGCACTGGCAGTTCATTCAGTCGCGCCTACAACAATTCTGGCATCACTGGTCTGCGAGCTATTTGCAGCGCCAGCAGGCCATTTCTAAGTGGCATCACCCTCGCAACGAGATTCGGGTCGGGTCAATCGTGCTATTGACCGACGGGAACCTACCGCCGGCAAAATGGCCGCCTGCTCGGGTCACCGAGGGCCATCCGGGAACTGACGAGCTAACACGGGTGGTGTCCATCAAGACGGCGTCCTCCAGCTTCACGCGACCAGTGGCGAAGCTGGTCGTACTTCCTATCGGGACTTCCTAGCTTCAATCGATAGCTCGGCTGCCGATGGCGGGCGGGATGTTCGGGAATTAACATTCCCTCAGGACGGGCTTTAGGGCTTTTGAACAGCGCGGCATCGATCGAGAGGGCACGGGTGACCGTCGGCGGCGCCACGTGACGGGGCTCGCCCCGGTGAAATATAGAGGCCAAAGGATTGAGGGTTTGGCTAATCAATGTGGTCCATTCCGCCATGGTTGAAATTGCTCGAGCTGTGCGATTGTTAGCCCCGGAGATGCACAATGTGCAGGATGGTTCCGCCCTGGTGTGTATCTCCATTGTCCCGTTGGTAAAAGCTCTTGTATAGCCGTAACCCGATTCCGTACGAAGTCTTTCCACCGCGATGGATGACTCGTAACCCAATTCAGCGAGGCCGTTGAATCTGTCTATGGATACACTGGCGCACTCCCGAGGTCCAGCACCGTCTGGACGTACCGCGTAAACTTCGTGAGAACTAGTGCGGCCGCAAGTTCCAAGCGTGCAATGACAAGGCGCTTCAACGGAGCAACTTTTGTCTTGGCGCATACCATCGAGACTGTGGTATTGCCACCCGCACCCGCAGCCCGTAAGAAGACGACCGCTGCCAATGCGACTAGAGAAGCGTCCGAAAACCCGTGCTGTTGTACCGAGGAGCCCGTGGATATCCCGATCCAACGTGGCACCGATATCGTCCCGAGGTGGGTCAGCTCTCGCCGAAACGTGATTCACGCCTCCGCGACCTCGGTAGAGATTGCGTCGTCCCACGACAACTTTTCCAACCAGAGTTGTTGGAGTAGCACTTTCGCCCGAATTGTGACTGCCGCTAGAAAGCCCAGCGGATCACACCAGCGGACAGAAGTGCCATTTGTTGCATTGCCACTTGGCTAAGGACATGCCGCCCGCCGAGCTGATCCCGATTAGATGTCTCGCCTGTGTTGTCAATTCCCCGATGTTGTCAGCGCCCCCAAAAATATCGTCGACGTATCGCCCCTTGGTAAGAAGGGCGACAGCCTCCGGATACTTTTCCCCTTCATCCTCGACTAACTGTAAAAGAACCCGAACGGCGAGGAATGGCTCTGGTCTCGTCCCGTACGTGACCGTCGTCAGCTGATACGGAATGACATTCCTGTGCTCGTTGTACCAGAGGATGCGTTGAAGGTCCCAGTCTTCCCGATATACCCGAATCTGCCGAAACATCTTAGTGATGTCCGTTGCAAACACGTAACGTTGTCGGCGAACCCAAAGCAACAGGTCTGTTATGTCCCGCTGTAATTTTGCACCTGTGTGTCGTTGAGCGAAAGACCCGAACCCGTTTTCGCTGACCCATTAAATACCACCCGTAGCTTAGTAGTTGTGCTGCTTTCCTTCAACACCCCGTGATGCGGAAGATAATAGGCCACGTCCCGATACAACGTCTCAGCTGAAGCCTGAACCATGTGTTCCATTGACTCATATTCCCCGAGAAAGGCTTCGTAAAGCTTCTTATAACCCGAATCCCGTGATAGTTTCCGGCGCGTTCGTTGCAAGCTTGCCGCCGCCGCAACGTACGAATTCCCGAGCTGAAGTGAACCCGTCTTAACAGGCAACCGAACAATGTACCTACCTGATTTATCCCGAGAATGCGTGGAACGA
Organism: Ophion obscuratus; assembly: GCA_964007375.1. Classification (NCBI taxonomy): domain Eukaryota; kingdom Metazoa; phylum Arthropoda; class Insecta; order Hymenoptera; family Ichneumonidae; genus Ophion; species Ophion obscuratus. The sequence continues at coordinate 9,419,239 of OZ023316.1, read as the reverse complement.
AAGTGTACCTCACACTCTTGCTCCTCTAGTGTGAGAGGTGATCCCGTGTCGACTGGAACCTCCTCTTGGACCCAGAATTTCGAGAGGAGGTCCTGCAGTTCCTGGAACCCGTTGTCCGCCGCCGCGTGGTGAACTACAGCCGAGGGAGAGTGTGAGCCCGACACCGGTCCGAGAAGAACCCACCCGAATAAAGTGTTTTGTGCGATTGGAGAATCCGCAGGTCCTCGTCTAACCTCTGGTAGAACTAGCTTCCCGTATGCGTCTGCTCCCAAGATCAGATCGACATCCCGTGGTGTAGAGAACTCCGGATCGGCTAGTGGAAGACCCTGTAAATGACTCCAATGCAAATGTGGGAGAGTACATGACGGAAGAACAGGCATGAACTTGGGCAAAATATATGTTTTTATTGTTAGATAGCCGCTGGAATGCAGTGAATGGCGATCATAGCTGACTAGCCCGCGTGTTTGGCCCGACGGTGTGCCCCCGATCCCGAAAATGTTGATGGTTGACGAATCTCGTTGGAGTCTGAGGTGACGTACGAGCTTGTCCGAAATGAACGACAGTTCCGACCCGGTATCGACAAGCATTCGTACTTTGTGTACGGACCCGTTTTGGAGCGCAAGATGCGCCAAACCCGTCGCCAACAGTACCGCCGCCCGTGATGATCCCATTGCTGCCCCCGTTAATGCCGCTTTATCTCATTGCTGAGTCTCCGATGATGATGATCCCGACATCCCCGCTGCTGAAGTTCCCGCCAATCCCGATAATCCCGACGTTCCCGCTGTTCCCGAAGTTGCTGGTGCATTCCCGAATTTTGACCACCCGTCGTGGATCATGGTGTGGTGTCTTCGCTCACATTCGTTACACCGCGTCGTCGTTTGGCAAGATCTGACGGAACTGAGGGCAAGAGACGATAAAGTGTTCCCCTTGACACTGTGCGCACGCGGTCCCCTAGTTTGAGGTTGTTGTGACGTATGACTTCGCATCCGTGGCCCGAGACGTCGACTTCGCCGCGTTGCCCGCTGAAGAACTTCCGGAGTTCTTTAGTTTTCCCGCGTTCGCTCCCTCCAGAGCCCGAGCTCGACTGGGGAGGAACATGCGCAAACTTGCAATGGACGGCGGCTCCTGAGATTGCCCGATATGAATTTTCCATGTCTCACTCGATGCGGTGTCGAGTCGGCCTGACACTGCGTAAACCAAAACCCAATCCCAGTGTTCGATTGGGGCGCCGAGTGCCTTCAGCGAATTGCACGCCTCGGTGATAGAGTGGATAAGAGCGTGCAGGTCCGGCGCGGACCGTAAAACGATGATCTTGGTGTCTAGCACGCTACCCAGATGCGACGACACCAAAATGCGCTTGTTCTCGTACCGTTCCAGTAATGATTCCCACGCGGTCCCGAAGGAGTCAGCCTCGATGGCTAGACTCGCGATCAGCTTCGCCGCCTCGCCCGTAGTTGAAGTGCGCAAGTAATGCATGCGCTCGACGTCGCTGATTTCCGTATTTTCCCGCACGAGCGCAGTGAACAGATCCCGAAAAGAGCACCACTCCGTGTATGCCCCGGTGATCGTAAGGAGCGAGATCTTTGGCAAGTGTGATCTGCTCCCCTCCGATGAACCCGCGTGCCCGAACGACGCGTTGGCCGAAGGCTGAGTTGCCGGCTGCACCAACTCCCGAAGTACCCTGACCCGTTCGTTGACCAAGTTGTACGTGTTGAACGTCGTGGTGTACCAATCTCCCGTCACATAATCTGAGGAGAAAAACTCAAGATCGCACGTCTCACCTATGGCTTCGTGCACCTACTCGAATTTGTCCCAGACATCCCGGCCGGCGTCCCGCATGTTCTCGACAGTCGCCAACGTTGTTCCGGCCGCCTCCGTTTCCATGGCGTTGGTCAGCAATGTTTCTAGTAGCCCGACGCGTACCTTTTCCGACGCGACCTTGAGCGCCAATACACCCGGTGCGCCCGTTCTCCCGTAGGTGACGGCGTGCGCTGTTTACGCACCTTGTTGTTCCCATCTTCTGGTACTTGCAAGGCCATCGCGGGCGTGGAGGTCGTTGCTTCCGAGACGGGCGGCAAAACACCCGACCCCAATGCAATCGTCTCTGACGCTTCCTCCCACAGCTCGACCTTGGTGTCGGGCTTATCGTCCTCGGACTTGTCGTCGGACATAGTGCACTCACTTGACACTCGAAACGTGCATTAGTCCCGACATCCCGAATGCACAGCGATCGTTTGACAATTGTCAAACCCGCGTAAATGCACCAAAAAACCCGATAACCCGTGTCTTACCCGCGAAAAGTGTATCGTCTCTCGTTCAGGCCCGTCGCCGAGAGTGAAACCGCGCCCAAATATCCGAAAGTTCCCAAAGTGTCAAGGGCCCCAAGCCTAGCTACGTCACTGCACAATATGCACACCCGAGTAGCCCGAGGGCGACTGTAGCTCGCTACGCCCTTGTACCAATCCCGTGCACGTGCACGCCCAGGGGCCTCGAGGGTCGAGAGCCAGTACTGAGTCGCGCACCGCGTGGCTGACGCAACACTTTCTCGAATATTCGCGAGAAACCCGAACGTCCCGATGTGTCACGAACACTCCCGAAGACTCACCGTAGCCGGTACCGGCGCAATTACCTCGACCACGTGGAGCCTTACTGCCCACGTGTTGAATCCCGATGCACAAATGCATGCTTTCCCGATACTCAATCAATATGACGAACACGCCAAAATCACTGCACTCACAACCACGAGCCAGCAGATCTGGCTCGAAGGACCAAATGTTTTATGCGGGATCTGGTTTTGGTGGTTGAATTAATTAACTCATGGAGACCAGCGTAAAATGTGTGTTGTCTTTATTTGTTGTCTTAAAATGTAAGATCACAGTAGTTGTTACAAGGCCCGAAGAGAAAAGAACCCGAGTGAGGCAAACCCGAATGAAAAAAAAACCCAGTCCCGAAAATGGCAGCGATCACGCGCTCGCAAAGCCAACACTCGTGAGGGCGTAAATCTCGCGAGAGCCACTTAAGGGACAACATCACTGTGACGGCTTCAAAAAATAGATTTTTTGAAAACCATCTAGAAAAATCTAAAATACGTTTAAAATTAATATGCCGTTGGACCCAGGTCGAAAAAACTATTATTTTCAGAGATATTGAATATTTTGTAGAGCGGTGCAGCGCTCCGTGACGCTCGGGGTCCCGCGCAGCTGCGCGCCTCAGGGTCGACAGGTATACCGGGCCTTTCCCAGGTCCTGCGGGTCTTTCCCAGGTATTCTTTTGTCTCCCTTCACAAGAACCGGCTATTGTTATAAATATAGTTTCGAAAAAAAGCCATAGGTGGCGATAATTGAAAAATTTTCAAGGCAGGTATAGGGATAACGTCATAGCGTCAGTTTGCGAATATAAGCGACGCTACTAGTGTCTAAGCGCTCCGAATCGTTTCGTTTATAAATATCGAACACTCAGAATTATTCTTTGCACATCGACATGGATAATCCGAAAGTGTACGCGGGGAAAAAGGGAACAAATCGGAGCTATGTGACGAGGAGTCGAACGAAAATTTCGAATCGAAAACCTCCGAACCGTTATAGCTCCGAAAATAGTTCTGCAGAGTATGTGAGCACGTCGGCGAAAAAGTTAAAATCGTCGGACGATTTAGAGGTCGGTGTTACTAATGATTTCGGTTATCGTATAGTACACCTCGTCAATGCATTGAACATTATATCGACGTTAGTGAAGTGCAAAGTGTGTGATTGCGATATAAAGTTTACTGAAAAAAGTTTGCGCGGACTCGGATTCAAAATCGAGGTCGATTGCGGCCATTGTGAAAAAGTGCAAATCAATTCGTGTTGTATGATTGACAATGCATACGAAATAAATCGTCGGATCGTATTCAGTATGCGTCTTCTTGGCGTCGGTTTGAATGACCTGATGAAGTTTTGTGCATTTATGGACCTACCGCGCCCCATATTTCAGTCTTTCTACGATCGAATCTTAAATTCGATTTCGATTGCCACTAAAGCTGTGAGCACAGTGAGCAAACAAAAGGCTGCACTTGAGGAGGAGACAATTTCGTTGGAAAATGGGGTGGAGGACGGAATTATCGTTTCAGGCAACGGATCGTGGCGTAAGCGCGGTTTCAGCTCTCTTTTCGGCATAACATCGCTAATCGGCTGGTACACTAAAAAAGTGATCGACGTTATGGTGAAATCGAAATATTGCAAAGCTTGCGAGCATTGGGAAAAAAAGAAAGCACCGCGGAGTACTGGGAATGGAAAAGTACCCACGACGATGAGTGCCAGGTGAACCATAGCGGCTCCTCCGGAAAAATGGGAGTCGACTCAGCTGTCGAAATGTTTCAACGGTCTGAAGGCAGGTCTGAAGGCAGGGAAGGGAGCTCTATGGCATAAAATATACGGTCTGAAGGCAGGTCTGAAGGCAGGGAAGGGAGCTCTATGGCATAAAATATAAATATTATATTGGTGATGGCGATTCTAAAACGTTTCTGGGCATATCGAATAGCGATCCATACGACGGTTTCGAGATAAAAAAAGAGTGCATTGGTCATGTCCAAAAACGTATGGGGATGCGCCTCCGCGAAATCGTGAAAAAACAAAAAGGATTGTCTGGCAGAGGAAAGCTCACCGGAAAATTGATTGACGAGTTGAGCACATATTACGGCTTGGCTATTCGGAGGAACAGCGATGATGTTGAAAAAAATGAGGAAGGCAATTTGGGCAACTATCAAACATAAAATATCCACAGATAGTGAGCCACAACATGACGATTGCCCAGGGGGAGCCGAGTCGTGGTGTTTATGGCAGCGAGCGGTCGCAAGCGGTAATATTTCTGAATATCGCCATAAGCCGCCTCTTCCTGAGGAAGTATTGGAGGCAATTACTCCAGTCTTCGAAAATTTGAGCAGAGACGATTTGCTGCAGCGTTGTATGGGCGGCTTCACGCAAAACAACAACGAAAGCTACAACAATTCAGTTTGGGCAATAGCCCCCAAGTGTCAGTCCGGGAGCAAAAAAATCGTCGATATTGCAGCTGATATCGTGGTATTATTATTCAATGATGGCCTGAGAAGCCTCATGAACGTTTTGGAGACGTTGGGGATAACTATCGGCCCAAATGGTTTTAATTTTTGCGTTGAAACCGACGCAGCGCGGATCGAGCTGGCGGAGTGCTCGCTCACAGACGCTGCAAAAGAGGCAAGAAGAGCCTCTACACGTTCGAGAAAAGATGCCAGGGACAATGATTTGCTTATTGAAGACCAGCTATATGGTGCCGGCGTCGCTGATTAAAGGTAAACATTTTTTTTCCAATTTATCGCATAAATTAACAAACTTAAAACTTTGAACGCGTTTTTCTCAAAACCACTTTTTTGAGTGCGGCACGCAGCAGAACTCGAGCAATTTTTATCCGATCGACTTCAAATTTGGACCGCATCAATAAATCTAGATTATCTAAAGAAGTACATAGGATTTTTTCGATATCTCAATAATAAAAAAAGTTATAGCCTATTTTCGACGAGAAATTTTGCTCGAAAATCGTCCTTTAATTTCAAAAGCGTGCCTATTTTTTAAAAATCAATATTTTTTTAAATCCCTGTGTACTTCTCTTCAAAATATCATATTATTAACGAAAACACTCGGTATTTTTTTTTCAGATCGACTTTGAAGAGAGTTCTGCTGCGTGCCGCGAACCACTACAGAGGCAACAGTACCTGACGCGGGAGCTTCCCCAGCGTCACCATGGGGCGTGAAAAATTTGAAATTTTTTTTTTATGTATCTTCAATAAACAACGAACAAAAAAAATGTTTCGAATACCTCTTTTTTCTCCCACGAAAAAAAATTCTTGAAAAATGGCAAAAAACAGGGGGTCACAGTGGTGTTCCGCCTTAATCGTTCGTGTGTTTTGATCCCGAAAACTGTAGAGTCCTTTTCCCGTTAATTTTGTCCCGAAAGCTATAGAGAAACCCGAGATAAAGATCCCGATGTAGAAGGAAAGGCGTAGATGAAGAGAAGGACACGTGGTCGCACCTGTAGCTCTAGATTTCGACAGGGGGCCCCGCAGAGCCATCGGCCAAGGGAGGTAGCGCGAATCGATCAATCGCGCATGTCGATACCCGAGGTGAGCGGGCCCCGTCACGTGGCACCGCCGACGGTCGCCCGTGCCCTCTCGATCGATGCCGCGCCGTTTAAAAGCCCTAAAGCCCGTCCCGAGGGAATGTTAATTCCCAAACAAAAACCCTTTACTTTAAGAATGGATGGTGTGCAACCTCCATTTTTGCAAGTGTGATGCAGAGCCGATTCCTCCGCTGTGTCGATAACAAAGGTCACATTATATGGGTGGCTGTGATAAGGTGGCTATGTGTTTTTAAGGGTCCTGCGCGGTGATATTGCGATTGAAAAAAACACGATTTTCAAAGCCTTTTCAAGCGCTATTTGAAAAAAAATATATCGTATTTTTGTCGTTTATATTATTTGCCAGAGAAAATCGCGTATTCTGAAAAAATATGAGAATTTCATTTTGCATGCAGGAGAATGAAATTTATAAAATTGCGAATACGGAACACTCCCGAAAGCCCCTCGCCATGGAGAACAAAATTATCAATCATACGATTTAAAGTTGATAGATCGGAATTTAATCAGTGGGACAAATGAGCTAAATCAGGCATGAGCGCGCTATAGGAAGCAGAGATTAGTAGGGAGATGTACAACGCTCCCCTTTTCGGCGTGCCTCACAAATGGTGCTAAATCGCGGTGGCGAGTACGGGAATATGATTTTGTGTGCATCGCCTCTGTCGAGGTTGCAGATTCCCTTGTAGCCGCGCGAGTCGTGAGCACCGCTCCAGTCGATATCGCAGCCAGCGTACACACGAATGGGTAGCTCGGTGGGGGAAAGTCTCTGCCCCTCGCTCACTCCACAGGCGAACGGAGCGAGGTTTTCCGTCCGATCGATCTCGATGTATGTGTGGCCGTACTGCGGATTGGAATATACATTAAATGAATTTCAAAGAGAAAAACATGTATCGAGAAAATTGTTTTCTCTCGGTTGGCCGATTATGCCGAGAATGCGGGTTAAAAAAATTAACGACGAACCGCGTTGAAAAATAAAACGCCGAAACGACCGTGGAAGGTTCAAAAAGAAATTTCGAGCCTTTGCCGCGGTCGTTACGACGTTTTTTTTCAACAGTAAATATTATGAATAAGCGTGTATTATAAATGTTTTTCTATCCCAATAAGCGTCGTGGCTGAGTTGGCAGCGTGACGGATTGACGATGCTTGCGGTCCGGATACGATCGCTGGTTAATCGACTTTTATTAATCTATTTTTTTCTTCATTTTATATTCAAAAAATTGTGAACTTACTTTCGCTTTAGCTATTCTTGCCTGTCCAGGCATTATTTATGATATTTAATTCATATATGTTTAATTTTAAAAAAGACGTTGGCTACCGGGGATCGAACCCGCGTCGTCTGCACTCAGAGCCCGCACGCTGATAATCAACCGCGAGGCTCTTGTGATTGCAAACCTGCCTTACGTATACACACTTATCCAACCTTAAAAAAAATTCGCTGCATACCAATTGCATATTGTTTTTATGGCCCCAAAGTATTATTGAAGACAAATGAAAACGATTTTTCAAAATTCTTAGAGTGGTGTTATCCCTTAAAGTATAGAAATTGATTTTTTTGATTGTTGTAAATGTATATCCCCTCTTAAAGACTTTAAGGCGTCAGGCCACCTTGGCCTTTAGGAAGAAAGGGCTTTAAGAATAACGTTAATAAATTTCCGTTAAAAATATTAAAAAACGGCGCCGTTATGCACATCGCCGAGGAGGCCCTCCGCACGATACGCGCAGTCGTTGTCCCAGTTTTTACCCTGTCATGTCACATCTGCAAAAAAAAACAGCTCATTCGTGAATAGTGTCGCTACAATGTAGCGTAGCGGTTTTTTTTCGACCATTAAAAAAATTATGGTGAGCCGAAGAAAAAAATTTGTATTTTTCACCGAAATTATGGCTCACGATAATTTTTTTAATGGTCGAAAAGAAAACGCTACGTTACATTGTAGCGACACTACTCACGAATGAGCTGATTTTTTTCAGATGTGACATGACCGGGTAACAGCTGGGACAACGACCGCGCGTATCGTGCGGAGGGCCTCCGCGGCAATGTGTATAACGGCGCCATTTTTTAATATTTTGAACGGAAATTTATTAACGTTATTCTTCAAGCGCTTTCTGACGTTATGTAAAAAAATAAAAATAATCCGGCCCATACTTTCGAGTTTGTTATTTTTTTTTAATATACCCATTTTTCGATCGGCCATATATGGCTTACTTTTTTTTATCGGCGATTTTATGGCGTTTTTTTTTTTGTTAAAAATTTAACTTTATTTTCAAACATGCACCATTTTGCGAAAAATCAATATATCGAAAAAATCCTACGTAGCTCCGTGGAGAAAGATGTTTCGAAGCTACTGTCAAAATTTTACGTCGATCGGTAAAAATTTGCTCGTGTTATGTCTTCGGCGAGCTCAAAAAAAGGCGCCTTGGGGCATATGCTGCGCAGTCGCCATTTTTAAATATTTTTTATTGAAAAAATTACATTTTGTACTTTTTTAGTATTGCTATAAAACCTACTTTACAGATTTTAAATTGATACTTTTATTCAGCCAAAATTAATTCCCGAAAATATACCTATTTTTTGCGTGCTACTGTGATTTCCCCCCTTAAAGTCTTTAAGAGGGGATATACATTTACAACAATAAAAAAATCGATTTCTATTCTTTAAGGGATAACACCACTCTAAGAATTTTGAAAAATCGTTTTCATTTGTCTTCAATAACACTTTGGGGTCATAAAAACAATATGCAATTGGTATGCAGCGGATTTTTTAAGGTTGGATAAGTGTGTATACGTAAAAGGCAGGTTTCCAATCACAAGAGTATCGCGGTTGATTATCAGCGTGCGGGCTCTGAGTGCAGACGACGCGGGTTCGATCCCCGGTAGCCAACGTCTTTTTTTAAATTAAACATATATGAATTAAATATCATAAATAATGCCTGGACAGGCAAGAATAGCTAAAGCGAAAGTAAGTTCACAATTTTTTGAATATCAAATGAAGAAAAAAAATAGATTAAAAAAGTTGATTAACCAGCGATCGAATCCGGACCGCAAGCATCGTCAATCCGTCATGCTGCCAACTCAGCCACGACGCTCATTGAGGATAGAAAAACATTTATGATACACGCTTATTTATAATGTTTACTGTTGAAAACAAAACGCCGTAACGACCGCGGCAAAGGCTCGAGATTTCTTTTTGAACCTTCCACGGTCGTTTCGGCGTTTTATTTTTCAACGCGGTTCGTCGTTAATTTTTTTAACCCGCATTCTCGGCATAAACGGCCAACCGAGAGAAAACAATTTTCTCGATACATGTTTTTCTCTTTGAAATTCATTTAATGCATATTCTAATCCGCAGTACGGCCACACATATGTCGAGATCGATCGGACGGAAAACCTCGCTCCGTTCGCCTGTCGAGCGAGCGAGGGGCAGAGACTTTTCCCCCACCGAGCTACCCATTCGTGTGCACGCTGACTGCGATATCGACTGGAGCGGTGCTCACGACTCGCGCGGCTACAAGGGAATCTGCAACCTCGATAGAGGCGATGCACACAAAATCATATTCCCGAACTCGCCACCGCGATTTAGCGCCATTTGCGAGGCACGCCGAAAAGGGGAGCGTTGTACATCTCCCTACTAATCTCTGTAGGAAGTGCGAGTCTGCTGACGTCACAGCTGCAACTTCCGAATGTTTGACTGTCACAGGGAGTTGGTTGAGACTGCTATGACACGCGGGAGAACAGAAAGATCTGAATGTGTCCCTATCAGAGAACTTTATCGAAAAGGATGTCAATTTCGAAACTGTTCGAGGATTCCATGCTCCGCACATACGATTTTCAATAAGTTGCGATTCGCTAACAACTTTCGGAATAAATAATTCTAACAAAACAGTTTATAGTAATTTGACGTGAACCTATTATTTTTTACCAAATACTACGAATATTTTTATTTTTTAATGTTGCATAAATAATCTTATTATTCTGTAGCAACATAATATTTTATTGAAGTTATTTTGTTTTTCGTGTTAACTAAGAGTGCAGAGGAAAGAGCCTATCGAGTGTTTTGTTTATCGCGCTCATTTTTATATTATATTCGTTGTTCATATTGTGTCGTTTCCTTCCTTAATTCTCAACCCCTTTTCTCTTACAAATTAATAACTGCTGCAAAAGGTTATGGGCCTAGATCATGACTAATTGCGTATCTGTCTGTGAGAAAAAAAAGGTCGGAAACACGAAGCGTGAGCGTTACCTTTATTTTTATCGGGTCAAATGCAAGTGATTCGTATTCAAAATGTTCCAAGATATCTCAGCTCGTCATGTCAAGAAATTTGACGGAACGAATTTCCAAGGCTGGAGACCGGGTTCTACTAGCAGATCAAACAACAGCAGCCGGGACGACAACGGCAAAACAGTGGGTGCGCGATAATGCAAGGCGATGTTTCTTATCTCGTCAGCGCTTGAACCAGCCCAGCTCGAGCTGCTTCTCGTATGCAAATCCGCGAAGGAAATGTGGGACAATTTATGTCGAATCCACGAGCAGTGTTCCGCATCGAATAAACTTTTATTCTTACAAAAATTTCACGAATATCGCATGGGGTCGAGCGATTCCGTCGTGCAGCATATTGCAAAAATTCGCAATTTGGCCACGCAAATCACAGATATTGGCCAACCCGTAACGGACATTACTGTGATCGCAAAAATGTTGGGGAGTTTGTCGGCGAAATATGCCACTCTACAAACTGCGTCGGACAGTGTGGATCCGACTCATCAAACTCTTCAAAATTTCACAGAACGGCTTATTCGAGAAGAATCAAGGTTGGGACAAAGTGAAGAAGGCGACAGTGCCTTCTCGGTTGCCAAGGAAGAAAAAGAAAATCGACGGAAGAAAAAAGGAAAGCTGAAAAATAAAAACGACAAAAGTAACGTGAAATGTTATCGATGTAGCGAAATGGAACATTTCGCTCATGAGTGTCCGACGAAAAAGGGCAGGGGATTCAGTGGTCGTGAACAATCGTGAGATTGTGCGTTTGTAGCTGAAAATACGCGAAGGCTGAATCATAAATGTAGTGAATTCGCGAAGCCGAACGTAAAACAGCTGAAAGAGCTGCTCGCGATTAACAAAAACGATGTGTGGATCACTGATAGTGGTACTCCAACACATAGGACGCATCGTCGTGATTGTTTGACGGACTATGAACCCATCTCGAATGGCGGAACCGTGTCGCTAGGTGACGGAGACGAGTGTCGTGTGGTCGGGAAAGGTGTTGTACTCGCGAAAAAGCTCGTTGGGGGCCTATGGAGTGATGCGCGAATAGAAGATGTTCCCTATGTTCCTGGACTGAAGAAAAACTTATTTTCTGTGGGTGTTTACACAAAAAAAGGGTTTGAAGTTATTTTTTAAAATAATTCCATCGATATCGTACAAAATAATGAAGTCGTTGCGTCCGGTGTGAGACAGGACAACGATATTTATCGAATGTTTCTTGGCGTCATCAAATCAAGTGCGGAAAAGCAAACACCGTAGCATACAATTTACGCGTGCGGTACGAGAGACTCGGCCACGTGGACAAACGTGCAATACGTGAGCTCGCAAATAAAGGCCTTGTTCGCGGAGTGTCGATGTGTGACACGACAAATTTCGGGTGTGAAATGTGTCAGCTTGGGAAATCGCATCGCTTGACATTTAAAAATCGCGAAAAAGTCTCGACTAAGCCAGCAGAACTATTTACTTCTGATGTTTGTGGGCCGATGTCTGTTGAATCACCGGGGGGCGCGAAATATTTTCTAATATTCATTGACGACGCGACCGGATATCGTCATGTATATTTCTTGCGGCATAAATCCGATGTTTTCGAAAAGTTTAAAGTTGTCGAAAAACTCATTGCGATCAAGTTCGGGCGTTCTATGAAGATTCTGCGATCGGATAACGGGAGAGAGTTCTGAAACACTCGAATGAACGAATATCTCGAAGCACGCGGCATAAAAAAAGGAAAATACAGCATCGTACACACCGGAGCAAAACGGTAAGGCGGAGAGAGAAAATCGAACTATTGTCGAAAGTGCGCGAAACATGATTCACGCAAAAAGTCTATCGTTACCGCCGTGTATGTATTAGATCGCTCCGTGTCATCCAGAGGATCATCGACGCCATACGAAAAAAGGATCGGAAAAAAAGCCAACAATGAGTCACCTGAGAATTTTTGACTCCGTGACATTCGTACATACACCCAAGCAATTTACGAAAAAGCTCGATTTGCGTAGACAAAAAATGATTTTCGTGGGATATGAGGGCGATTCCCCAAATTATCGAGTTTTCGACCCCAAAACAAAACGAGTCAGCGTGACGCGAGATGCAACTTTTCACGAACAAATCGGAAAAGTAGAAATCAACAAGAACGAAGACAATGCCGAAACAATAACGCTTGGAAAAGAAAAAGAAGAAGTTCCAGTTTGAGAAGTAGAAGAAGAAGAGGAAGGGACTCAGCAACAAGCGGATGATCGAGAGGAAGGAAATCAGCATCAAGCAGTTCAAGAAGAAAAAGAAATTGGAAATCCGTCACCAAACTTGCTGTGGCGAGTACTGCAAAATCGAGAAACAATTCGTCAACCGGATAGACTTAAATTCGAGGTCGACGTCGCCGAATATGCAATAAACCCAAACACATACAAAGAAGCAATTCAAGGCGTCGATGCTTTGCAGTGGACACACGCTATTAATGAGGAACTTCAGGCATACGATACAAACGAAACGTGGAAAATTGTTCCAAAAATACCGGGAACAAAATTGATCGACTCCAAGTGGATGTTTCGAATCAAAGAGGATCCTGTGGAAGGAGTTCAACGTTTCAAGGCAAGGTTGTGCGCACGGGGGTTTCTACAGCAGCATGCAATCGATTATACCGAGACGTTTGCACCGGTCGTGCGATACGACTCTCTTCGCGTTCTTCTAGCAACGGTGACCGAGAAGGATCCGATCTCAAAAGTAGTCTAGCGGATCAATGTATTTTTGTCGGGCAAGTCAACGGCGAAACCGTATATTTAGCGCTTTTCATAGACGATGGTCTTGTCGCGGCGAAAATTGAGTCCACCTTGAATTTTATAGCGGATAAATTGCGCGAAGCATTTGAAATAAAAATCGGTGACTCAAGTTGTTTTATCGGGATGCAAATTGAAAGGAATCGCGAAAACAAAAGTCTCTTGATTAACCAGAGTGTGTATGTCGCGAAAATTCTCGAAAAAAAATCGGAATGCGAGGTGCAAAGCCGGTAAGTGTATCGATGGATCCGCATATAACTTTGCATCCAATCGAAGAAAATGATAAGCTGTCAAATTCTGCTCCGTATCGCGAAGCAATCGGGTCATTAGTTTTTCTCGCGACAGTATCACGACCAGAGATTGCATTTGCATTAATTCTGTCAGCAGATTTGTCAATCAACACAGTGCCGAGAACTGGCGCACAGTTAAACGGATTTTTGACTATCTTAAGGGAAGAAGAGATTACAGTATAAAATATAAAAGCGGTGGTAGCGAAAAAGATATCGCTTGGCTTTCCCCTGACTTGATCAGTACAACGTTTCGTCTTGACGAAGCAACATCGAGCAGTTTGAAATAAAATATCAGAAAATATGGATAGAAAGCAAGGCAGCGACTCTTCTAGACGACCATCTTTTATAGGGCGTAAAAGATCTTTCAAGGGCAATAGATTCACTATCGAAAATACGACTGATTTTACGAGCACGTCTGCGAAAAAATTAAAGGATAATGAGGAATTGGAAGTAAACGTTAATCCTACTTTCAATTATTGCATCATCGAATTCAGTGTGATATTTTTAACGTTGCAGCAGTTGTTGAAGTGTAACGATTGTAACGGTGCAGTCACTTTTAGTAACAACGGACAACGTGGTCTAGGATTCAAGCTCTCTGTGAAGTGTGGGTGTAAAGAAACTTTCATTTTGTCTTCGCCGTTAATCGATAAGGCGTTTGAAATCAACCGTCGACGTGTTCTCGCCCTGAGAATGCTTGGAGTAGGATTTGAAGGCATGAAAAATTTCTGCGGTCTCATGGATCTTGCACAAGGAATTTGTAATAGTACATATTACAGCATCGTGGATAATATAAAAATTGCAGCTCAAGAAAGGAGAAGTCGAGTTGAATGTAAAAGCAGGGCGTCCCGCGGATGAACTTTCTGTGTCTGGTGATGGATCGTGGGCGAAACGTGGATTCTCATCGCTTCTCGGTATTGTCTCGTTAATAGGGAAATACAGTAACAAAATTTTAGACATTGTCATCAAATGCAGTATATGTCAAGGCTGCTCAAATTGGAAAGGCCAAGAGGATACGATTGAATATGAAGCGTGGTATCGAGAGTATGAAGATCACTGTGACGCAAATCATACCGGAAGTGCTGGCAAAATGGAGGTAGACGGCATCGTGGAAATGTTCGAGAGATCGGAAGAGTTATACAACGTGAAATACGCGAACTATATCGGAGACGGCGACACGAAAACGTTCAAAGACTTATTGGATACAAAGCCTTACGGAGATGATTTTGTAGTTTGCGAAAAAGAATGTGTTTTGCATGTTAAAAAACGTTTGTACAAACGTGCCCTTGATGCGAAAAAAAATATGCACAAATAAAAAAAGCAACAAAGAAATTGACAGAAAAAGAAGAGGGGAAAAAGACACAGCAGAAAGTTAAAATATCGAGAGATAAAACACGGAAGCATCAAGAATTGACGAATAAATTATTGCAAGAGCTGTCGACTTATTACGGTCTAGTAATTAGACGTAATTCAGATTCTACTGAAGGGATGAGAAGTGAAATATGGGCCGCATATTATCACAAAATTTCAACAGATGAAAATCCACAACACTCTTACTGTCATCCAGGTTCCGAATCGTGGTGCAAGTGGCGTCAAAGTGAGGCTGCAGGTACTTTAGACACCTACGAGCATCCACCTGCTCTGGACGATGAAGCACAAGAAATATTGAGTTTATGAAGAATTGACAGCAGAGAATTTATTGGAATGGTGTATTGGCAGTAATACGCAGACCAATAACGAATGTTTCAACGCTTGTGTGTGGCACCTTGCGCCGAAACATCTGTTTGGCGGCAAAAAAATCATCGATATTGCCACCTATATTTCCGCTTGCATATTCAACGAAGGATTCGCATCGTTATTAAAAGTAATGGAGACCATGGGCATCACAGTTGGGCCACAAGCGGAGCAACTCGCACGAGACCGAGACGGGCAGCGAGTATTGAGCGCCAACCGTAGGAGCACCGACAACTCCAAAGAGGCTCGTACAGGTCGAAAAAATGAAAGGAGTGAGCAAATCGAGGAATACAAACGTTCCGAAGGGACCCTATATGGTGCCGGAATCGCGGATTAACTGTAAGTATTCAAAACTTGATCAATTTTTGAAAATATCTGTACCTCAAACTTTAAACTCATTTATCTCGAAACGACTTTTTTCGGCACGGCGGTGGTGAAAACAAAAAAACTATTCAACCGAATCACTTTAAATTTGGATACGTTGTACACATCATGTATGGCCATCGTCGGAACTAGAATCATAATTTTATTTAAATAATTTCCTATTGTTTACACTAAAAAACTAGTGATAAAGACCCGATTTTACGAACTTTTTTTTCAAACGTGCGCCATTTTGCCTATTTTTTCGATTTGTTCTAGTTCGGACCATACCTGCACTCTTTCTGATTAAGATTCTTCTTGAATTTTGTGTTTCAGATGAGTAGAAGTCTCGAAATCACATACGCCGTCCGGGTCTGATTTTTCGAGAGGGTCATCTTCAGCGGCATTTTTATAATAATAAATATTGTTTTTAAAATAAAAAAAATAAATTTTTTTTTTGTATGCTCATAAACGTCGTAATAAGCCCGAAAAGTTGAAACATAGTTTTTTAAAATTTTTAATGGCAAAAAAAATCGTGAAAATAGGTGAAATTTTCGTGCTCTAGACCACCGGGTCCCCTTAATCTTCAACCCCTTTTCTCTCACAAATTAATGACTACTACAAACATTTTTAATCTTAAATTCTAAATATAAAAATATTCTACATAACTCTAAATATAAAAATAAATACTGTAAAATTCTGTAGTTACAGAATTTCAGCGAATTGTTGTTAGCGAGTCGCATGTGATCGAAAATATTATTTGCAGAGCATGAAATCCTCGAAAATTTTCGAAATCGACTTTATTTTCAATAAAGTGCAAAATCTATTGTTACATCTTAGCGAATGTCCGTTCTTTCATATGAGGTTTCTTATCGCGGTTATTCCTAATATCATAATTTGCCGTCATAAGCGTATTAAACGTATAAATCTAATAATACGACACGTAACAGCATTAAACGGAACTTGCGTACGTTCTGCATGGAGACAAAGAGAAGTCTGCATGATTCGACCCGGTAACCAGAGCCGAGTATGAAGACATCCGGGCCGTCCGAATTAAATGGTCGCCGCGCTATCGCGAATGACTTAGCGCGAATTTCGGCTACACACCTCATACGCGTTCCGTTAACGAAGCGAAATTTCCACTTCCATCAGCGCCATTATTTCTAAGAAGAGAATTGAAAAATTGTTTCCCACTCACTCGAAAAATTCGCATGCGAACCAAGAAGGGTCAGTGTGCAAAAGGTCGAAGCAATCTCCCGTCAACTACCATCGTCTCAAGTTCTATGAAGTCTCAATCCCTGTCTCCTGACAATTGTCATCAAATTCAGAGCTCATTCTTCCGTCATCCAACATCCAACCACTCCGTATATCAAGTCGTAACTCAGAAGCCTACGAATATCTGCAATTAACGTTCATACGAACAGGCTTCATTTGTCGAGTCGCAAAAGTTTTATTTTACACTTGTATAATTTCTATAATCGGTCCGTGAATATCAATCTCAATTCATCGACCTTGCCCGCCATTCATATTTCTATCGACCCGTAGTTCCCATCGTAGTAAACACGTCTGGTATACACCCGACCAGCGTAGAATCGTGCGAGTATGTTACCAGCAATTGTGACACGAGCAACATCAAATATCTACGCGAGCGAGCGAGCGTCAAACATAACCAATGTAAGCTAACTTTACCTTATCTTTTTGTATCATCCATCGTAGGCCTGATCGCTTTAAACCGTCTTGTAATCTTATAATAAATGACAGTGCCAATCGTACACCAATTCTGTCGAATTATTCCTCAATACCGAAACCTCGCGTCAATTCCTTAATTCTATCCTTTCCCAAGCACTACCCCTTTTTACCCTCAACCTGTGCTATTGCGCTAGGCGTAGGCAACAAAAAGGGACATGAAAATATTATGCTCTCATCCTTTCTGGATGTGACACTATCGATTAAGTTTATTCGGTAATCTTAACCCTTAATCCGTGAAGGTATTTGAGGCACCTTATTCCCGTGACCCTGGGTCGTTTTCGTTCTTGCACTACCAAACCAACAATCATCAATGAAAAACATCTGAAAAAATTCATGGTCAATCAGTACTTCTCCGTACTTCTGAAGGGAAAATAGGGTTTTTTTACGTTCTTATGTTCAATTTTTTTAATGAATATTGAGCAGCCTGCGAAGAAAAAGATCTTGGGCAGGACGAAAACGAGCCAGGTTCGAAAAATGCGGATTGAAATTCTCTACTCAATCGGTGAGATTCGATCGAGAAATCTGGAGATGCTGCGCGAACGACAATAGGAGCATTGTTTATATAACAAAGATAAAATGGGGGCTCGGAATCGGTCTCGGAGCCTCGATCAGACGTTCCTGATACTATCGCCCTGAATTCGTCTCCGATTTTATCTTACTTCCGGTCAGATTGGGTCGAGAAATGTGAAGAAGCTGCGAGAACGACGGTAGGAGCATTGTTTATTTAACAAAGATAAAATCGGGGACGAATTCGGGGCGGTAATATCGGGAATGTCCGATCGAGGCCCCGAGAACCATTCTGAGCACCCATTTTTTGTTTGTTAACCCATTAACGCCCAAGAATCGCGATTTTTTCCTTCATTTTCAAGCCAGATTTTTATGATATAAAAAAATCATAAAAAATGAAGAGATACGTTCCCTAGTATTTTCGAGGGTGCTCTTTCAGAATCTGGGGTCAAAATCGGGTTTTGTCCACTACGAAAAAAAATATGGCGGCTTTTAAACAAAAAAACACGAAAAATCGATGACACTTTTTTTTTCAAATTTTTTTTCCACCTCGAAGCCGTTAGAAAGTCCGGTTTTTTTTCAACCATGGGTGCATAGAATAGTGACGATTGAACAATCAATTTTTTTAATTCGGCGTTGTCAACATTTTCACCCCCAAAATGGCGCTTTTCACCCCCTGAGTGACACAAAAAATTTCACGCTCGGTGTCCCAAATGAAAAGTAGTTGGATTTGGACGAAAATTGGTACTCGGAGGTTTTTGAGGCCGCTGATTACGATTCCGTTCTCAAAATTCCGAAATTCAAAATGGCCGGTCCAATATGGCGGACACAAATGCAAAAGTTCATTTGAATTGGATAAAACGTGGCACTCGGGGGTTTTCGAGGTCGCTGATTATGATTGTGCTCTCAAAATTCCGAAATTCAAAATGGCGGATCCAATATGGCGGACATAAATGCAAAAGTTCATTTGAATTGGATAAAACGTGGCACTCGGGGGTTTTCAAGGTCGCTGATTATGATTCTGCTCTCATAATTCCGAAATTCAAAATGGCGGATCCAATATGGCGGATCCAGTATGGCGGACACAAATGCAAAAGTTCATTTGAATGGGATAAAACCTGGGACTCGGGAGTTTTCGGGGTCGCTGATTATGATTCTGCTCTCAAAATTCCGAAATTCAAAATGTCGGATCCAATGTGGCGGACACAAATGCAAAAGTTCATTTGAATTGGATGAAACGTGGCACTCAGGGGTTTTCGAGGTCGCTGATTATGATTCTGCTCTCAAAATTCCGAAATTCAAAATGGCGGATCCAATGTGGCGGACACAAATGCAAAAGTTCATTTGAATTGAATAAAACTTGGCACTCGGGGGTTTTCGAGGTCGCTGATTATGATTCTGCTCTCAAAATTCCGAAATTAAAAATGGCGGACAAAAATGCAAAAGTTCATTTGTATCGGATGGAATGTGGCACTCGGGGGTTTTCAAGGTCGCTGATTATGATTCTGCTCTCATAATTCCGAAATTCAAAATGGCGGATCCAATATGGCGGATCCAGTATGGCGGACACAAATGCAAAAGTTCATTTGAATTGGATAAAACCTGGGACTCGGGAGTTTTCGGGGTCGCTGATTATGATTCTGCTCTCAAAATTCCGAAATTCAAAATGGCGGATCCAATGTGGCGGACACAAATGCAAAAGTTCATTTGAATTGGATGAAACGTGGCACTCAGGGGTTTTCGAGGTCGCTGATTATGATTCTGCTCTCAAAATTCCGAAATTCAAAATGGCGGATCCAATGTGGCGGACACAAATGCAAAAGTTCATTTGAATTGAATAAAACTTGGCACTCGGGGGTTTTCGAGGTCGCTGATCATGATCCTGCTCTCAAAATTCGAAAGCCTTCGTATATTTAAATACCTGAAAATACCAGGTATTTAAATACCCAAAGGCTTTCGAATTTTGAGAGCAGAATGTTAATAAGCGACCCAGAAAACCCCCGAGTGCCACGTTTTATTCAATTCAAATGAACTTTTGCATTTGTGTCCGCCACAATGGATGCGCCATTTTTAATTTCGGAATTTTGAGAGCAGGATCATAATCAGCGACCTCGAAAACCCCCGTGTGCAACGTTTTATCCAATTCAAATGAACTTTTGCATTTGTGTCCGTCATATTGGATCCGCCATTTTGAATTTCGGAATTTTGAGAGCAGAATCATAATCAGCGACTTGAAAAACCCCCGAGTGCCACGTTTTATCAAATTCAAATGAACTTTTGCATTTGTGTCCGCCATATTGGATCCACCATTTTGAATTTCGGAATTTTGAGAGCAGAATCATAATCAGCGACCTCAAAAACCTCCGAGTACCAATTTTCGTCCAAATCCAACTACTTTTCATTTGGGACACCGACCGTGAAATTTTTCGTGTCACTCAGGGGGTGAAAAGCGCCATTTTGGGGGTGAAAATGTTGACAACGCCGAATTCAAAAAATTGATTGTTCAATCGTCACTATTCTATGCACCCATGGTTGAAAAAAAAACCGGACTTTTCGTCGGCTTCGAGGTGAAAAAAAATTTTGAAAAAAAAAGTGTCATCTTTTTATCCTGTTTTTTTGTTTAAATACCGCCATATTTTTTTCCTAATGGACAACACCCGATTTTGACCACAGATTCTGAAAGAGCACCCTCGAAAATACTAGGGAACGTATCTCTTCATTTTTTATGATTTTTTTTTATATAATAAAAATCTGGCTTGAAAATGAAGGAAAAAATCGCGATTCTTGGGCGTTAATGGGTGAAATAAACAGTGCTCGGACCGTCGTTCTCGCAGCATCATCAGCCGTCTCGACCCAATCTGACTGGAAGTAAGATAAAGACGGAGACGAATTTGGGGTGGTAATATTGGGAATGTCCGACCAAGAACCATTCCGAGCACCGACTTTATCTTTGTTAAATAATCAATGCTCCGACCGTCGTT
The DNA here is from genome assembly GCA_964007375.1 of Ophion obscuratus. Classification (NCBI taxonomy): domain Eukaryota; kingdom Metazoa; phylum Arthropoda; class Insecta; order Hymenoptera; family Ichneumonidae; genus Ophion; species Ophion obscuratus. The sequence goes on along the minus strand of OZ023316.1, from coordinate 9,398,457 downwards.
CTCACAGCATCGTCAGACTTGTCGACCAAATCTGACCGGAAATAAGATATAGTCGGAGACGCATTCGGGGCGGTAATATCGGGAATGTCCGACCGAGGCCCCGAGAACCATTCCGAACACCGATTTTATCGTTGTTAAATAAACAAGTCTCCTACCGCCGTTCTCGCAGCATTATCAGACTTCTCGACTCAATCTGACCGGAAATCGGATAAAATCAGAGACGCATTCGAGACGGTAATATCAGAAACGTCCGATCGAGGCCCCGAGAACCAATTCGATGGTGTAAAAAATCTCTTTGTTTCAACACTTTTATGATGACTATCATTATTGTAATAAGTATAATCCATAAAAAACATAGAGTTAAAACGTTTCCTAAATGAGTACGCGTGAGAACTTTTTCGCGATTATGTTCTAATCTTCAAAGGGGGAAGGAAGGGTACGGAAAGTCCGGTCACGGTCAGGCCGTGGTTGCGATCCTTACCTGTGCCCATATTAGTGGAAAAATGAAAAGTGATTTTTCACCAGTAATTCACGAATTATTGCAATAAACAACACGCGATGTGTTGCTGTACTTATCATTATCATCATGAATGTCGAGTAGTCGAAGAACATATTTTTTCGCTTCGTACTTTATTTTTATTTCAGCCCGTTCAGGAGCTATAGAAAGAACAACGTTTTTAAGGGTTCGTTCACCCCTTAAGAGTGTCGTTCGGCCAAAACGAGAAGATGTGTATCGACTATTTTGACTGATTGTACTTTCTTTGTGACCCATTTTTATTCCTACCAATTTTCGTCCATGCTGCATGGTAAGAACTTTGAACGTTTGCCTTTCGAGAGGGGGACCGTTTGGGAGGGGGAGGGGGGGCTGGAATGTTGCAAATATGCAATCGTGTCATAGCACGAACATACATAGACGTGAATTTAGACCGAAATGCCAAAAGGCTAGCTGATTACACGATACTCTTGACTAAAAAATCGAAGGGCACTATCCACCCCTTAATTGTGAGCTATCGGAAAAAGAAAAAATCCGTATCCGTACTTTTCCATTATCTACATGTATGCAAATTTACATCCCAATCGATTAAAAAATCTCGGAGATGCTGTTGAAAAAATTGCATTTTTGTAATAAACAATATGAAATTTGTTGCTATCTGCATCGTTCTCATCTCCAGTGTATAGTACACGAGAAGATAAACATAGTTACAATTTGAAGTTTTTTCATATCCCGTACCGTTAAAACGTTATCTACGAACAACGAAAAACACTCCAATTTTCGAGGGTGCGTTTCAACCCTTAAAAATCGGGTTCCGCCAATAGAACAAAATACGTGTCGCCTATTTTTACCCATTCTACAAGCATGCCAAATTTTATCGAAATCAGAGACATCGACCTCGCAACATTTCCTTGTCAGTGTCTTTGTTCCTCTGGAAAAAATCCAAGAAGCTTCAATACAGTCCAGCAGCAAGGGTCGGTCTTCTTTAGGACTTACTTGAGCTAGTGTGCGCTCAAACCGGAGGAAAACTGAAGATGAGCGTGCAACTAGAAGCACCGAAGAAATGTCTTAGGCGGCTTAAATGAGCCTTCGAGCAGCTGGTAGATTTGATGCCGGAAAAGTTGTTTAAGATGTGACGCTGGGTAACCCATCAACAGCTCAAAAGTATAGAGAATCTTTGGAATCGATTTCAGAAATTCCTTATACTCCTGAGAAAGCCCTATCGCTTATAGTTGAACTTAATATGTAAAAATCTGACTATCAGAAACTTCGGAATTCAACCAGAGAACAGTGCTGTAAGTTATTTCCGTCGTATAATGTAATACATCAAGCGAAGCTTACGTGAAATCGTCTGATCAGATCTGCATTTACCCCCGTAATCGAAGCAGAAGTGGTTGAATCTTTTTAAAAAACCGTCGAGCAGTATTCCTGTCATTGGAGCTACCAAATTCGGGCTATGGTTGATCAACTATGAGACCCAATCGTATGCGGAAATCTTTTTGAATACTTGCTTTTCAGTTTTTTACAATTTCTTTATCATTTGCAGTATGCGCTTACCACTTTCCAATTTCAAGTTTATACCCTACATGCAAACAACATTCGAAGAAGCGAATCCACGCATGCAGAGTCGATAACCCGAACTGTAGAAAATCTTCATTCATTTTTCTCTACAACATCGCATCGATATCGCTGAAGTCTCTTGATGTTGCTTGACATAAATAGCAACGTTGAGCAGAAGCATTGCTCGTGATTGCATTGCAAACTTTACCATCTATCATTGTTCGGGAATCAGCATTCCCTCGGGACGGGATCTCGGGCTTTCAAAAGGCGCGGCAACGATCGAGGAGACACGGTCGACGAGCGGCGGCGCCACGTGACGGGGATCGCTCGGTGCGGCCGGCGACGCATGCGCGCTCGGACGATCTTCGTCACTCTCGGTCGATTGCCTCGCCTTGACCGCTCTTCTCTTCTGGGTCTTGGTGCGAACACACGTGTCACGAACTACACCCACCTCATTCCAAATTTTCCTCGGGTTCTTTTCATCGGGTCTTTATAAATCTATCGGAATCATTGGTGGTACGGGCTTTTTACCACTTCGGGAACATTCTTCCGGGAATACAAATTCCTTCACGCCGCGTTCCTCGTGAGATTTACGCCCTCACGGAAGAACCGGCATCGGGCACGTGGTCGGCGCCATCTTTTATTTCGGTCGGGACCTCTACACTTTTACTTTTACCAATTTACCGAATTTTTACCAATAAAGACGTTACCACATGAACTCCCACGCGTTTACAATGATTTAACACCAACACCAGATACGCGGGTTACAACATTTGGTCCTTCGAGCCGGATCTGGTGGCGCGTGAAAGTTTGTGCTTCGGGATTCAACGCGTGGGCTTTAGGCTTCACGTGGTCGGAACAGTCGGTCGGGAAAAGTGTATCGGGAACATTGTCGGCGAGTCGTCGCAAGAGTTGGTGATTCGTCATCGAGCCACGCGGTGCGCGAAGCAGTGCCGGCTCTCGGGTCTCGCGGCCCTCGTGCGCGCTCGGGTTCGGGATCGGGACAGTGACGTAGCGAGCGGTGGTAGCCCTCGGGCCACGCGAGTTCGAGTCCTGTGCAGCGACGTAGCGAGCGACAGTCGTCCTCGGGCCACGCGGCTGCGTACTCTGTGCAGAGAAGTAGTTAGGCGCGGGCCCCTGTGACAATTTTCGGGATTACTATCGGGCCAAATCGAGTGTCGAGTGTTCGCGATGGCCGATCAAAAGACCGAGCTCTGGGAGGACGCTCCTGAGCCGGTCGACGCGGGTGCGAGCGCCTTACCGTCCGTCTCGGACGCTTCGACCTCGACCACGACGGCGGCCTTGCAACTGCCGGAGGACGCCGCAACCAAGGTGCGCAAACAGCGCACACCATCACCATCGGGAAAACGGGCAACCTCACCGCGGCGAACGCAACGCGTGCTTTCGCGCTGAAAATCGAGACGCAACGGACTCGCATCGCGCTCCTCGGGCACCTGTTGGAAAGGGCCATGGGCACGGACGCGGCCGAAGTTACCATGGCTCAGGTGGAGAGCATGCGGGAATCTGGGTTGGGAGTCTGGGAAAAGTTCGAGTCCGTCCACGAGGCTATAGGTGAGTCGTGTGACCTCGAGTTTTTTGACTTCAGACTACGTAATTGGAAATTGGTACTCCAAGGCCTTCAACACGTTCACCAAGGTGAACGAACGGCTCGGGATATGACGGGAACGAGTGCAGCAAGCAGCTTCACCACGGGCAATCCCAGGAACCACCATCCTACGCGAGATTGCGCGCGTTCCTGGCGAGTCGGGCTCGGGCCTTGGAGGAAGCAGAAGCGGGACGACTCAGACCATCGGCCAATCCTTCATCGGGTAACCGGGCAAAGCCGTCATCACGGGCTACGGGCGCGCGGTCGTACGCCACCACCACAACTTCGGGCACCGCGTGCGGACAGTGTCAAGGGGGACACTTCATCATTTCGTGCCCTCAGTTTCGTCAGATGACAAACGAGGCTCGTCGGGAAGTAGTATCAAAGCTGCGGCTTTGTTTCAATTGCCTCGGGAAACACAACGTCGGGTCTTGCCAGACGGCAGCAAGGTGCAAGGAGTGTGACCGGAAGCACCACACTATGATCCACGTCGGGTGGAGCAAATACGGGAACGGGTCAAACGCAGCGGGACCATCGGGAACTTCGACCACAGGCAAACAGGGGCCATCATCCTCCTCGGAGACTCAACAATGACCAGAGGCCGCATTAACGGGGGCAGCAACGGGATCATCCCGGGCGGCGGTGCTGTTGGCGACGGGGTTGGCGCACCTGGCGCTGAGCAACGGATCTTTAAACAGCGTACGAATGCTTATCGACACCGGGTCAGAACTGTCGTTCATTTCCGACCAGCTCGTACGCCACCTCAGATTGCAACGGGAGTCGTCAACCATCAACATTACCGGGGTCGGGGGCACGCCGTCGGGACACACACGCGGGATGGTCGGCTGTGACTTACGGTCACTCCACTCCCGCCACCAATTATCAATAAAAACACATTTTGCCCAAGTTAATGCCTGTTCTTCCGTCTTTCTCTCTTCCTCATCGCCATTGGAGTCATTTTCAGGGTCTGACGTTAGCTGATCCGGAGTTCTTCGTACCACGAGAGGTCGATCTGATCTTGGGGGCCGACGCATACGGGAAACTCGTCCTACCAGAGGTCAGACGAGGGCCTCCTGACACTCCAGTCGCTCAAAATACAATATTCGGCTGGGTTATTCTCGGGCCGGTTTCGGGCTCTCACTCTCTCTCTACCTTGGTTCACCACGCGGCGGTGGACAACGGCTTCCAGGAGTTGCAGGATCTCCTCTCGAAATTTTGGGTTCAGGAGGAGGTTCCTGAAGACGCGGGCTCATCCCTCACGCCAGAGGAGCAAGAGTGTGAGAACCACTTTCTTTCCACGCATTCGCGGGACGAATCAGGTCGGTACATTGTTCGGTTACCTATCAAGTCGGGTGCACCTGAGCTGGGAAACTCTTATCGGGCAGCGGCGGCAAGCTTGCAGCGAATGCGTCGGAAATTATCACGGGATTCGGGCTATAGAAAACTTTACGAAGATTTTCTCGGGGAATATGAGTCGATGCAACATATGGTTCGGGCGCCAGCTGATTCACAGCCTCGGGACACGGCTTACTATCTTCCACATCACGGGGTGTTGAAGGAAAGCAGCACAACAACAAGGTTACGGGTTGTCTTTAACGGGTCCGCGAAAACGGCTTCGGGTTTTTCGCTTAACGACATATTGCATACGGGGGCAAAACTACAAGTAGACAAAGCAGACGTGCTGCTTTGGATTCGCCGACATCGGTACGTGTTTGCGACGGACATTACTAAGATGTTCCGGCAGATCCGGGTACATCGGGACGACTGGGACCTTCAACGCATCCTGTGGGACGACGGGCTCGGGAATGTCGTTCCTTATCAGCTGACTACGGTTACATACGGGACGAAGCCAGCGCCGTTTCTCGCAGTTCGGGTTTTGTTACAATTGGTAGCAGACGACGGGGAAAAGTATCCAAAGGCTGTCGCCCCTCTGACAAAGGGGCGCTATGTCGATGATATTTTCGGGGGCGCTGACAATCTCGGGGACTTAGCGACACAAGCGAGACATTTAATCGGGCTTTGCTCGGCGGGCGGCATGCCCTTAGCCAAGTGACAATGCAACAAACCGGGTTTCTGCGACAAGATCGGTGTAGCGTCGAGTTCTGACTCTTCTCGGGTGATAGAAGAGGTCGGAACGAAAATTCTCGGGATCTCGTGGCTGCCGGGCGCCGACACGTTCAAATTCACCACTCTCCCTTACACAGAGGGTGCCGAAATCACCAAACGGGTTATTTTGTCGGAAATTGCGCAGCTGTACGACCCACTGGGCTTCCTTGCACCAGTCACAATTCGGGCGAAGGTCTTGCCCCAACAACTCTGGTTGGACAAGCTGTCATGGGACGACGCGGTCTCAACGAAGGTTGCAGACCAGTGGGTCGAATTTCGTCGGGAGCTGACCCACCTCGGGACGATCACGGTGCCACGCTGGATCGGGATATCCACGGGCACTTCGGTACAAGTACACGGGTTTTCAGACGCTTCTCTAGTCGCACTAGCAGCGGTCGTCTTCGTACGGGTCACGGGTCCGGGTGGCGATATCAGAGCCACGATGGTATGCGCCAAGACAAAGGTTGCTCCGCTAAAGCGCCTTGTCATCGCGCGATTGGAACTTGCGGCCGCACTAGTTCTTGCCAAACTGACGCGGTACGTTCAGCAGGTGCTGAACCTCGGGAGCGCACCAGTGTATCTGTGGACAGATTCATCGGTCGCGCTGACATGGGTTACGAGCCACCCATCGCGGTGGAAGGAATTCGTACGCAATCGGGTCACGGCCATTCAAGAGCTTTTACCAACGGGACAATGGAGATACACACCGGGACGGGACAATCCAGCAGATTGTGCATCACGGGGGCTAACAATCACACAGCTCGAGCAATTTGAATCATGGCGGAACGGACCACACTGGTTAGCCAAATCCTCAATCCATTGGCCCTTACATTACACCGGGACGGCGGATACAGCGGCGCTCGAAGAGCGACCAGGTCTCATTCTCACAACTTCAACCAAACATTCGCGGGTCTACGAACTCATTCATCGGTATTCGTCGCTTACACGGTTGCTGAGAATAACGGCTCTCCTCTTCAAGGCCATCGCCAAGTTGCGAGGAGCATCACACGGGTCAACGGGAGCATATATTTCACCGGGAGACCTGGACCATGCACGGGTATATTGGGTAAAAGCCACACAAGCAGAGTATTTCGAAGCAGAGCTGAAGATACTCTCGGGACCACACGTGCTTCCACGCACGCATCCACTCACACGGCTAACGGGCTATATCGACAACATCGGGACGCTGAGAGTGGGGGGACGTCTGAACCACTCGGACTGACAACCCGAATGCATTCATGCGGCCATTTTACCTCGGGATTCCCCTCTCACGCAATTAATCATCTCTGACGCTCACCTCCGCACGTTCCACGGAGGGACACAGGTGACGCTAGCGCACATAAGAAAACGCTACTGGATCATCGGCGGGCGGGCTCCAGTGCGTTCTCGGGTCTTAAAGTGCGTTCGCTGTGTTCGGTTTCGGGCGGTAAAAGCACAGCAACTCATGGGACAATTGCCAGTTCCTCGGGTTACACCCTCACGGGCATTCCTATTCACGGGAGTTGATTACGCGGGGCCAGTGTCTCTCAAGAGCTGGCGCGGGCGCGGGCGCGGGAGTCGGGTACAAAAGGGTTGGCTCTGCATCTTCGTCTGTCTTGCAACTTCTGCCTTACATTTGGAGATTGTTACAGACTTATCAACAGATACGTTCCTAGCGGCGTACCGACGATTCATCGGGAGACGGGGAGTGTGTCACACTCTATACAGCGACTGCGGGACAAATTTTCGAGGCGCCAGTGCTGAGCTGACGAAGTTGTTCACGGCCGGGACTCGGGAATCCGAGCAACTAGCTCAACTCTTGGCCAACGACGGGACAAATTGGTCCTTTAATCCACCGGGAGCGCCACACATGGGCGGGAAATGGGAGGCGGCAGTCAAATCTGTCAAATTCCACCTTCGGCGGACCATCGGGGAGACGAGCCTGACCTTCGAAGAATTTACGACTCTTCTGGTTCAGGTCGAGGCCGTGCTCAATTCACGTCCGCTGGAGCCTATGTCCGAGGATCCAGAGGACCTCACCGCACTTACACCCGGGCACTTTCTCATCGGGGACGCGCTGACGGCGATTCCGGAGCCGTCATATCGGGATATCAACACGAGCAGACTGTCGCGCTGGCAGTTCATCCAGGAGCGACTACACCATTTCTGGGATCACTGGGCGTCGAGCTACTTGCAGCGACAGCAGGCCATATCGAAGTCGCATCACCCTCGCAACGAGATTCGCGTCGGGTCCATGGTGCTACTGACCGACGGGAACCTGCCTCCTGCAAAATGGCCGCTCGCTCGGGTCACCGAGCTTCATCCGGGAACTGACGGGCTGGTTCGGGTCGTTACCATCAGGACGGCGTCTTCCAGCTTCACGCGACCAGTGGCCAAACTGGTCATTCTTCCCATCGGGACCACGGGACCTTCTATCGACAGCGCGGCTGTACGATGGCGGGCGAGATGTTCGGGAATCAGCATTCCCTCGGGACGGGATCTCGGGCTTTCAAAAGGCGCGGCAACGATCGAGGAGACACGGTCGACGAGCGGCGGCGCCACGTGACGGGGATCGCTCGGTGCGGCCGGCGACGCATGCGCGCTCGGACGATCTTCGTCGCTCTCAGTCGATTGCCTCGCCTTGACCGCTCTTCTCTTCTGGGTCTTGGTGCGAACACACGTGTCACGGGCTACACCCACCTCATTCCAAATTTTCCTCGGGCTCTTTTCATCGGGTCTTTATAAATCTATCGGAATCATTGGTGGTACGGGCTTTTTACCACTTCGGGAACATTCTTCCGGGAATACAAATTCCTTCACGCCGCGTTCCTCGTGAGATTTACGCCCTCACGGAAGAACCGGCATCGGGCACGTGGTCGGCGTCATCTTTTATTTCGGTCGGGACCTCTACACTTTTACTTTTACCAATTTACCGAATTTTTACCAATAAAGACATTACCACACGAACTCCCACGCGTTTACAATGATTTAACACCAACACCAGATACGCGGGTTACAACAATCATGGTAAATGCAAGTTTGAAAGAAACGGTTATGTCTTTTCTGTCAATGACAGTCTCGTGAGGGACAAGGTTATTTTCCTGCTGTTTAATAAACTCCATTTCGCCCACTGTCGCTTCAGGATTTTCATGCAAAAATTGAATTCTAATTCGCCGACAAAAACGGGTAGAAGATGGCCTGAAATTTTTCCATACAAAAAGGGTATTTTTTGTTTCTTGGTCAACTGATATCCACTGCAATGGGACAAGCGACGTGAAGAATATGTTAACATCAGACTTACTTCCATCATCACCGGTAAATCTTTGTTTATATGCATTTTCGCCAGAAGTGCCATCACAACCCCACGTACAAATTAAATTCAAGTTGCGAACACTCTCTTTACTTAAGCTTTTAATAACTGCGTCTTGAATCAACAAGATTCTCTGAATTGTGTGATCCAGCAAAGACTGCAGTTTCACTTCAGCACTACATTATGTAACATTATACGACGTAAATAACTTACAGCACTGTTCTCTGGTTGAATTCCGAAGCTTCTGATAGATTTTGACATATTAAGTTCAACTATAAGCGATAGGGCTTTATCAGGAGTATAAGGAATTTCTGAAATTGATTCCAAAGATTCTCTATACTTTTGAGCTCTTGATGGGCTTCCCAGCGTCACATTTTGAACAACGGTTTCGGCCTCAAACGGAGCTGCTCGGAGGGTCATTTGAGCTGCATAAGACAGATCTTCGGTACTTCTAGTTACACGCAAATCTTTAGTTTTCCTGAGTTTTGAGCACAAACTAGCTTCAATAAGTCCTAAAGAAGGCCAACCCATGCTACTGGACTGTATTGAAGCTTCTTGGATTTTTCCAGGGGAACAAACACACTGACTGCCACACACGATGTCTCTGATTTCGATGAAATTTGGCATGCTTGTAGAATGGGTAAAAATGGGCGACACATATTTTTTTATATCGGCGGAACCCGATTTTTAAGCGTTGAAACGCACCCTCGAAAATTGGGTTTTTTTTCGTTTTTCGTCGATAACGTTTTAACGGTACGAGATATGATAAAACTTCAAATTGCAACTATGTTTATTTTTTCGTGTACTATACATTGGAGATGAGAACGATGCAGATAGCAATAAATTTCATATTGTTTGTTGCAAAAATGCAATTTTTTCAACCTCATCTCCAAGAATTTTTAATCGATTCAAATGTAAATTTGCATACATGTCGATAATGGAAAAGTACAGATACAGATTTTTTCTTTTTCCGATATCTCACAATTAAGGGGTGGAGACTGCCCTTCGATTTTTTAGTCAAGAGCATCGTATAAGCAGCCAGCCTTTTGGCATTTCGGTCTAAATTCACGTCAATGTATGTTCGTGTTACGACACAATTGCATATTTGCAACATTCCAGCCGTCCCCCCCTCCCAAACGGTCCCACTCTCGAAAGCCAAACGTTCTTACCAAGTAGCATGGACGAAAATTGGTAGAAATAAAAATGGGCTACAAAGAAAGTAAAATCAGTCAAAATAGTCGATATACATCTTCTCGTTTTGGCGGAACGACACTCTTAAGGGGTCAACGCACCCTTACAAGCATTGTTCTTTATATAGCTCGTAAACGGGCTGAAATGAAAATAAAGTATGAAGGGAAAAAATGTATTCGTCGGCCACTAGACGTTCATGATGATAACGATAAGTACAGCAACAAATCGCGTGTTGTTTATTGCAATAATTCTTGAATTACTGGTGAAAAATCAGTTTTCAGTTTTCCACTAATATAGGCACATGCAAGGCTTACAACCACGGACTGACTTCGTGCTTCGGGTAGCAACTGCATTACAATTGTATATTTACGACGAAATTCTCCCCCGACACTGCCCCGTACCCTTCCTTCCCCCTTTGTAGATTACAACATAATCGGAAAAAAGTTCTCACGCTTACTTATTTAGGAAACGTTTCAACTCTATGTTTTTTTATGGATTATACTTATTACAATAATGATTGTCCTGATAAAAGTGTTGAAACAAACAGATTTCTTACACCACGTACAAGTGATAATAGCTGCTTCGCCGCATATATTGCATGTCGATACATTTTGTGAAAAGCAAAATTCTACCGGATTTTCGAAGTGTGGTGGTCTTTCTACTTTGTAACCGCTTTAGTACTACGCGTATTTAAAAAGGTTTATAAACCGTGGAAAAGAAAACTGGTTGTATGTAAGAGATTGTAACTTAACCATATTGTCTCTCAAATGCAGATTGATGTCGTAATTTTATAATATTACTGCGTCAGAAAAGTATTTGACGAAGTTTTTCCATACACGGAAGCCTTAAACATGAAGGGGCTGTATTATTCTAGTAATAATACAGCCACACCTGTACCTACACCTGCTAACTAATTGTCTACAGAACTAATGAAACTGGTGCAATATATTTACCTGCTGGAATGGTTAAAACTTCAACATCTTTCCCTTGCATATCCATTTGTTTAAATACAGTTGGATATTTACCGCTCCAAGAATCAAGAAGTATTACCGATTTTGGACCCGTATTGGGAATATATACTTCTTGGAACCAACGCTTAAAATGATTAGTCGTCAATTTTCCAGATATTGAAGCCAATAGAAGTATATTTTCAGCTCTGAACATAGTTTGTTCCAGTCAAGGAGAAAATTTGCCAGAAGGCTCGTTTAAAATGATCAACATAGGTGCCAAAAGGTCGCCGCTCGCATAAATCAAAGGCTCTATAGTATACCAGATTAGAAATTTTGCTACGGGGCACACTAGGGCCGTATCCGGCATGCCGTATTCCGTACCACGACACTTTACAGGTCGCCGTATCAGGGCTTCAACGGGCGTGAAACGCTTTTAGCATTCCGACCCTGTTGCGGATGCCGGATAGGGACCTGATCAGTATACCTTTGCAGGCTCTGAATCGACTGCTGTATCTATGCCTCAAATGACAAATAAAAACAATCCAAAAATTACGCATAAACTCTGTTAGTATTTTTTATTGCACACGGTGCAACGGCCCTGAACGTGGTCTGCACGACGTGCAGACCACGCGATACAAACGCGATACACACTTGGTCTATATGCGTTTTGTGCAGAGGCCCTTAGGCTGTGAAAACAATTCACATGCATGTAATTATGAAAAAAATAGTAAATTGACTTTTATTCTTATTCATATATTATATACATCTATTGAAATATACACACACACACACATGCACGCACGCACGCACCCACGCACGCACGCACGCACACACGCACGCACCCACGCACGCACGCACGCACGCACGCACACGTATTCAAGTACTACCATTAAGAATAGTTTGAATTATATTATTAAATAATATTGCTTTAGCTCGTTTGTATATCAACAATTAGTCCATGCTTATGACCTGCTCGCAGAGTGTAGATTATTGGAATTCATGTGGTTTATATCGCAGACGTCAATAAAACCTAATCTCAAAATTTTGATTCGCCAAGTAGGGCGGCACTGATCCGGCCGACATCCGGTACAGATCAGGCGTGCCGTAACACGGCATCTATGGACGCTATATTATGGCGACATACAGGCTACCGTACTTCGGCCTGTTTAGGGTGACCCCTCATGCCCGTACTAAGGTTCCACCGATCCACTCCACCCACAGCACAGATCAGGCCTATGCCGCAAACTGGCGTCCGCCCTGTTCAGGGTGCCTACGCGCGCCCGGACTAACAAGGAACATCCCTCAGGTGTCCGTCTCCGATTTTGTTGAAACTCATATATTTGATAGAGCATCGAAAACTTTGAGACACGTATTTTTTTTATCTGCGGAAAAACGGATTTGAGGGGGAAAACCGCCCCTCAAAGAAAGGCGTGTCGAGGGGTAATTTTGCAGTTTCACCCAGCAGCAATCCACCGATCTGAATGAAACAAAAACGAAAATTCTTCTAATGAAAAGCGATGAAAAATCCACCATGAAAATGTTAAGAAAACATTTAATTAGGGAGTAAACCACCGCTCAATTTGCCTTTTTTCACCCCACACTTAAGAGGGTTTTATGCAAATTTATAAAACAGGTATCATTTTAAAGGGGAATTAAAATTAAAGTTCACGGGTTTTTGTGTTTTGGCGGCATAGCAAATTTAAGGGGGTAAACCACCCCTAACATAAATTTATTTATCATGGTCGTTTTTTCTTTGTTTAAAGTGTATCTGCTGATTTTAAATATTTCTATAAGCTACAATTTAACGTTTTATCATATTTCAAAATTATTACATTCGTTTTAAGGGGTAACTACCCATTTGACGAGAAACATCATTGAAGTATCCGCTTTCGATTTCGTTGAAACTCATATATGTGGTAAAGCATTCCAAACTATTAAACATGTTTTTTTTTGTATCGGCAGAAAAACGGTGTTAGGGGATGAAACCACCCCTCAAAGTTTCTCCCACAAGCAGTCCACCGGTCTGAACGAAACAAAATCGAAAATTCCTCTAATATTAAGCGATGAAAAATCCACTACAAGAGTGTTGATTAGAAATATAATTAAGGGGTAAACCACCCCCCCATTTGCCGTTGTTCACCCCACGTTTAAGAGGGTTGTATGAAAATTAATGAGCAGGTATCATTTTCAAGGGGAATCAAAATTCAAGTTGACGCGTTTTTGCGTTTCAGCGGGACGCCAAATTGAAGAGGGTAAACCACCCCTAACATAAATTTGTTCATCATCGTCGTGTTTTCTGTGTTTAACATGTATCCGCAGATTAAAAATATTCTCCCACGTTTTTAAATTATTACGTTTTTAAATTTTCACATTTTAAGGGTAAACTACTCTCGCTAATTGCTTTTCGTTCGAAGTTTCGCAAAAGGTTTCACGAATTTCGTTAAAACTGTTTTCATTCAATCGGTAATATAAATTTTATGTTTGTGTGTGCAGGCATATTCGTTTTGAGCTTTAAGAGCAATACTTTGGGAGTGGGGACATGGGGCTACACCTTACTCATAAGACTCACATTTACGTGTCGAAATGCTTCCGATTTTAATATGCACTTCCATCAAGCATCTCCATAGGAATAAACACATACTTCTACTACATCATTAATTATAATAATTTCCAGAATAAGTTATAAGGCTCACTTCGTATTTATCGGAACGATGATGCGCCTTGATCAAGCGATAATTTAGCCAGCGACGTAGTTTTGTAAAAGAATGTATATTTTTATTATTTTACCGTTTATTTAATTCAATATATTAATGAAACTAAGGGTTTTACAGTAGGTTAACGAACATGTTTATAATATATTTTGATATATTTCATTTGGGAATCATATCAGCTGATTTAATTAATAGTGCTTGTGAAAAGTATTGTAGTCATATGCCGTCAAATCATTTTCTTGTGACATATACTTTTTTTCATATGATAACTATCAACAATCATGACTCATAATTCCTGCAATAATGATAATCGTCAAAAAAATGCTTCAAACACAACGCCTTTTTGCATCATGCACATCTGATAATGGCCAAATTATTGCAACCGGGTATTTCACAATGTGTGTTCGATTCACCAAAACCAAAGGTAACACGATTTTCAAAATCTTCGGGTTTTTTAAATGAATGGAAATGAACAAATTTACGTTAGGGGTGGTTTACCCCCTTAAATTTGCTGTCCCGCTGAAACACAAAAATGCGTCAACTTGAACTTTGATTCCCCTTCAAAATGATACCTGTTTTATTCATTTTCATACAACCCTCTTAAGCGTGGGGTGAAAAACGAGAACTGGAGGGGCGGTTTACCCCTTCATTATATCTAATCAACACTCTTGTAGTGGATTTTTCATCGCTTAATATTAGAGGAATATTCGATTTTGTTTCATTCAGATCGGTGGACTGCTTGTGGGAGAAACATTGAAGGGTGGTTTCATCCCGTAACACCGTTTTCCTGCCGATACAAAAAAAAACGTTTAATAGTTTGCAATGCGTTACTACATATATGAGTTTCAACGAAATCGAAAGCGGATTCTTCAGTGATGTTTCTCGTCAGAGGGGTACCCTGATGTCGCGTACCCTCAATAATGAAACATCATTGAGGGGTACCCTCATTGATGTTTCCCGTCTTAAGGGGTACCCCTTAAAATGAATGTAATAATTTTGAAATATGATAAAACATCAAATTGTAGCTTTATCTTTATCTTTTGTTGTAAATTGTAGCTTTATCTGATAGAAGTTAAAGACAAAAACGCTGTAATCTCTGCAGATAATGCCTTCGATACAGTGAGCGGAGTGGATTTTCTTCGTAAATATATAATTATAATCCAGTTGCTTCCGAAGCACAAAGTCAGTCGAGCCTAGTAGTATAATTGGACCGGTTCTAAACCAAGGCTCTCAGAGGGGAGCGGGGCGGGTGATCTCCAGCGCGGGGAAACCAAGTGCCAGGGTACGGCGGAGTGGAAGGGGTCGACAGGCGCGTGTGCCGTCACAGAAGGGCCTCCGTGGAGGGGGGCCATGCGGTCCGTGAAGCGCTTGGCGGGAGGGGGAAGCCGGCGTCAATGAGTGTGTGTGTGTGTGTGGGTGCGTGCGTGCGTGTGTGTGTGTGTGTCTGGGTGTGGAAGGAAGGGGGAGGGGGACAAAAAGAATGCTTCGAAATAAATGACAACAAAACAATAGTTTATTAATAATTAAATTGAACAATAACCTTGCATAGTGTATATTATTCATAAAATCTTTGGTGTGTGTAGGTGTGCTTGCCTGTTTTTCATTGTTTAAAATTATTTTATTTTGAATATCCGCAGCGGATCCGTTATCCTGGAACATAACAAATCATGCATCTTATTAACCTATCAAACATAATCATATTTTGAATCATACTAAAGATAATACGAACCATTGACCCAGTATAAGTTCAGGAAGGTGGGGCACGTGTCGCGCAATGAAAATTGGTTGGTCGGCCGGCCGCAGTTGGTACAAATTATCCCCTGGATGTTGTTAAACCGTTCGCTGAAGTGGCCACATCTTTGAATTAGTCGATCAACCGCGCCGGCATATCAAAGTAGCACGACACGCAAAATATCGCCCGATCATTTTCGGTGAGATATTCGTAGTTCACATAGCCCATGACGCCCCGGTACAACCGATTTAATTGCTGTTGGTCCACTATGATTTCACGCACATAATGGAATCCCTTATCTGAGGCATCACCCATTCCACTATCAAATGATTCCGTATCACTGTCCATCTCGGCCAGTTCCATGTCATCATGTGCAAGCACTTCATTGTCCGCCCACTCATCATCCCCATCATCGGCGATATCAATAACGTCTTCGTCTACCCCAACTTCCACTTCGTCGTCATCGGTGATATTCACAACAACCTCCCTTTCATTATCGACGAGATCGATCACTTCAATTTGGTTCGACATTTCTCTTAACTGCTTTTTCGTTTTCCGACTCTTCCACAATGACACCTCGGAAGTTGAAAACTGGAATGGCGAAAACTGCTGGTCCGAACCTTCTTCGGATTTCGATTTTTGCATCCTCATAGGATTATAGTAGGGTGGGGGATGACCAACAGGATGTGCAAATAGTTTTCAATATCCGTTGGGACTTGTGGGAAAAAACCTTGCAAGATGGTGCATCCTGGCCAGGGATAAATGAAAAGTTTTTTTTCCTCAGCTATCCCTGTGAGGTAGGCATCCGCTCTCCAGAAAAGTGTGCACTCGTGGAGGTGAAAGCTGGCCGGGCTCGCCAATCATTGACTTTCGCGATCTCTACAGAACAGCGTCTAGGTCATGCAGACTGGACTGGCGTATTATAAAGAGCATCATAGTTTTCAACATATATTGCCACGTGTTCCAGTATGTATGAAGTCTGTCACGAATCATAGGGCTCTCCGCAGACCAACATCAACCCTATTCAAGTGACACTTGAGGCTATCAGCCATATTCTTACGGCATTCCTTTTCTTCGGCGACGAGCGATGCCACCCTCCGAGCATGGGGAACATTTTGAAAAAATAACATTCCGCTCAAGTAATGTCTTGGCTATCCAAAACACATATACGAAAACGAGGTATTTATTATAAAACGATCAACTTTAGGGATCTATGGCCGGAGCATTTTTTTTAGGCTTCGACCGCTGATTCCACTGCATGCACTATTTGAGCATAGATGCACTCGCGGTCTGGAATACTCACAAAATACTTGTTTTTTTACTCCCGTTGAACCCCGACCGGCTCGTTTGGTGTATGTATTTATTTTTCATGCTTTCCGCGATACAATATATCAACGTGATATTAAAAAACTCTGGTGGAGGTGATTCTATTACATTTTCCGAGCTAGCAGGGAACGACAAAAATATTTTCTGATGGGAGACCATTTTTAATTATCGCCAGCGCTCAAAAGTGGCTACACTTTGAATGAAGCAGTGAGTTAACATATCGCTCTGGGAAGACTTTTCAACTCGTTAACCCATTAACGCCCAAGAATCGCGATTTTTTCCTTCCATTTCAAGCCAGATTTTTATTATATAAAAAAAATCATAAAAAATGAAGAGATACGTTCCCTAGTATTTTCGGGGGTGCTCTTTCAGAATCTGGGGTCAAAATCGAGTTTTGTCCATTAGGAAAAAAAATATGGCGGCTTTTAAACAAAAAAAACAGGAAAAATCGATGACACTTTTTTTTCAAATTTTTTTTTCACCTCGAAGCCGTTGAAAAGTCCGGTTTTTTTTTCAACCATGGGTGCATAGAATAGTGACGATTGAACAATCAATTTTTTAAATTCGTCGTTGTCAACATTGTCACCCCCAAAATGGCGCTTTTCTCCCCCTGAGTGACACGAAAAATTTCACGCTCGGTGTCCAAAATGAAAAGTATTTGGATTTGGACGAAAATTGGTACTCGGAGGTTTTTGAGGTCGCTGATTACGATTCTGTTCTCAAAATTCCGAAATTCAAAATGGCCGATCCAATATGGCGGACACAAATGCAAAAGTTTATTTGAATTGGATAAAACGTGGCACTCGGGGGTTTTCGAGGTCGCTGATTATGATTCTGCTCTCAAAATTCCGAAATTCAAAATGGCGGATCCAATATGGCGGACACAAATGCAAAAGTTCATTTGGATTGGATAAAACATGGTACTCGGGGGTTTTCGAGGTCGCTGATTATGATTCTGCTCTCAAAATTCCGAAATTAAAAATGGCGGATCCAATATGGCGGACACAAATGCAAAAGTTCATTTTAATTGGATAAAACGTGGCACTCGGGGGTTTTCGAGGTCGCTGATTATGATTCTGCTCTGAAAATTCCGAAATTAAAAATGGCGGATCCAATATGGCGGACACAAATGCAAAAGTTCATTTGAATTGGATAAAACGTGGCACTCGGGGGTTTTCGAGGTCGCTGATTATGATTCTGCTCTCAAAATTCCGAAATTCAAAATGGCGGATCCAATATGGCGCACACAAACGCAAAAGTTCATTTGAAGTGGATAAAACGGGCCACTCGGGGGTTTTCGAGGTCGCTGATTATGATTCTGCTCTCAAAATTCCGAAATTAAAAATGGTGGATGCAATGTGGCGGACACAAATGCAAAAGTTCATTTGCATTGGATAAAACGTGGCACTCGGGGGTTTTCGAGGTCGCTGATTATGATTCTGCTCCCAAAGTTCTGAAATTAAAAATGGCGGATCCAATATGGCGGACAAAAATGCAAAAGTTCATTTGTATCGGATGGAATGTGGCACTCGGGGATTTGCGAGGTCGCTGATTATGATTCTGCTCTCAAAATTCCGAAATTAAAAATGGCGGATCCAATATGGCGGACACAAATGCAAAAGTTCATTTGAATTGGATAATACGTGGCACTCGGAGGTTTTCGAGGTCGCTTATTATATTTCTGCTCCCAAAATTCGGAAGCCTTTGGGTATTTAAATACCTGGTATTTTCAGGTATTTGAATACCCAAAGGCTTTCAAATTTAGAAAGCAGAATCATAATCAGCGACCTCGAAAACCCCCGAGTGTCACGTTTTATCCAATTCAAATGAACTTTTGCATTTGTGTCCGCCATATTGGATCCGCCATTTTGAATTTCGGAATTTTGAGAGCAAAACCATAATCAGCGACCTCGAAAACCTCCGAGTGCCACGTTTTATCCAATTCAAATGAACTTTTGCATTTGTGTCCGCCATATTGGATCCGCCATTTTTAATTTCGGAATTTTGAGAGCAGAATCATAATCAGCGACCTCGAAAACCCCCGAGTGCCACGTTTTATCCAATTCAAATTAACTTTTGCATTTGTGTCCGCCATATTGGATCCGCCATTTTTAATTTCGGAATTTTCAGAGCAGAATCATAATCAGCGACCTCGAAAACCCCCGAGTGCCACGTTTTATCCAATTAAAATGAACTTTTGCATTTGTGTCCGCCATATTGGATCCGCCATTTTTAATTTCGGAATTTTGAGAGCAGAATCATAATCAGCGACCTCGAAAACCCCCGAGTACCATGTTTTATCCAATCCAAATGAACTTTTGCATTTGTGTCCGCCATATTGGATCCGCCATTTTGAATTTCGGAATTTTGAGAGCAGAATCATAATCAGCGACCTCGAAAACCCCCGCGTGCCACGTTTTATCCAATTCAAATAAACTTTTGCATTTGTGTCCGCCATATTGGATCGGCCATTTTGAATTTCGGAATTTTGAGAACAGAATCGTAATCAGCGACCTCAAAAACCTCCGAGTACCAATTTTCGTCCAAATCCAACTACTTTTCATTTTGGACACCGAGCGTGAAATTTTTCGTGTCACTCAGGGGGTGAAAATCGCCATTTTGGGGGTGAAAATGTTGACAACGACGAATTTAAAAAATTGATTGTTCAATCGTAACTATTCTATGCACCCATGGTTGAAAAAAAAACCGGACTTTTCAATGGCTTCGAGGTGAAAAAAAATTTTGAAAAAAAAGTGTCATCGATTTGGCCTGTTTTTTTTTTGTTCAAAAGCCGCCATATTTTTTTTCCTAATGGACAAAACCCAATTTTGACCCCAGATTCTGAAAGAGCACCCTCGAAAATACTAGGGAACGTATCTCTTTATTTTTTATGATTTTTTTTATATAATAAAAATCTGGCTTGAAAATGAAGGAAAAAATCGCGATTCTTGGGCGTTAATGGGTTAATATGGAGAACAACAGTGAACCATCAGAAGAAATCTTGCACAAGCAAGCCACGCTCTTAAGTTCGATCGACGACTTTGCTGTGTGGGGGCAACAGATCGTCGAGTTCATCGAAGTAGTGAAGACGCAAAGCCGAATTAAGCGGCAACGATTATCAACTAAACGTCAATACTCATTGATAGGCCGAATACCGCATCGGAAAGGATTGAAGTATTCCATGTACAGGCATTTTATATGCATGAGTGCAGGACACAGCGGTGATGGGTTGATGTGGCGAGCACTCGAACGCGTGATGGTCTATACTTTAACCCCTGCTCGATGACTTTCAACAACGTGGAAGTAGTTGAGCTTTACGAAAAAATACGTAATCTTACAATAAATGTAAATACTTATAAATGAATACACGTTGAATGTTATATCTCATTGCCACGGGAAATAATGATTATGAGGGCTGCGATTAATGTGCAATCAAGAGATATTACAAGTTTTGCATGGGTGACAGTCACAGCTTTATACCCAGCTGAACGAAACAGTGACCACGGATCTTCTTACATGCATTATTCAACGGTATTGAATCTATCGAATATTGGGTTCCTAGTAACTATAGGTCAAAATAAAGATAAAAAAATTCTTCTTCAAAACAATTTATCCATCACCAAAGAAGACATTGCTCCGATACGCGTGGCTCAACATAACAAGAAGAAAAGCATATCAATTTGCTATACATACAAGATACCGAAGATAACAATGTATGACATATCACATAGATAAAGAACCTATCAAGCCTCGTGAGCGCAGAACAGAGGCAGCCATTAAAAAATATATATATGTCATCGGTGTGTGAAGTTAATACAATTACTATATCTTCATATGTGCTAGACGAATTAAACAACAATCCATTATTTCGCAGGTGTCTGCATTACTTTAGATCAACGGATAAACTGCAATCACAAAAGATCGATTATGGAGCAATAAAGCACTGCGCCATCCGACTATCAAATGATACCAATAAGTGACTCCAAATCATCAACTCCAATCGGAAAGCGACACATCCATTCACTGTAGATGCGTATTTGGAGTGTTTTTTAAAATAATTATAGGGAGAAGATGAGAGTGTGCAAAGACTGATGGGAAGAACGTAGCAGAGGATATGTATCAATATCATGAAGCATTTACTATTGATTACTACATGTGTTTTTCATATGATGAATCGCTATCATAATATCGATCACATGACAGCACCGATTTCATATCACAGTTTATGACAGAACTGGAAAAACTAATGCTGTACATAAAATACATTTTCTACGAAAGTTAATGCTCGTCTTGAGTTAATTCTAATACCTGCACGCTATGGCAATAATTGTGCATTCAGTCATCATCAACTACTAGAGGTAGAAGTTGAATTACTCAAGATACAATGGCGTATGCCCCACATAATATTAGATGAGATCAATAAATTATGAGTACTTCGAACATTGGAATGTGGGCGATATTTGAATGTGAGTTTTCGCTCTTGGGATCTATACGACTGTCCATCGCTTCAAAGCACAACGGAACATTCATGGACCGTAAAAGCTGCCTCCGAACTAGAGAAACCAAAATATGTAATTGGTGCGGTTCAGACTTGTAAAAAAGATAATGTATGGCAGAGGACATTTTATTATTCACCGACTGCAAACTTACAACTAAACTTTATCTCAATTCAGCATTCTTTTATCAAGATGATTCGAATTTGGACTTCAAAAAAGTTTCGACATTTTGTTCAATATGTACTCTCGATTTTGTAAAGACCATTATGACTGCAATAGTGATCGTTCTTTACTAACCATCGCCAAGTCTTAATGTAACGGCCCTCCCACGGTTGATTATTGATCGCATCAGAACGAGCCTGTAAACAAATGCTACCGTAGATGTGCGAATAGAGTTCGAATGCAAAGAAGATTCACCACCGAATACAACTGCATATTGTTTTAATCTTACATGATGGCGTTGTGGAATATTGTCCATTGACCGACACTAACCGTAAAATTGCCGAGATCAGCAAAATCTGCGAGATACGAAGCATCATGGTTGATTCGCAATCATCATGGTCTAAAGTGGGCATATGGAAACGTTCCATATAGCATGGCTGAAGGTTCAATAACAGCTGGAGTTGAAGGTTCAACGGAAGGCGACATGTGTCCTATCGTATATGTTAAGGGTCATGGAAAACGAGAATGGCAAGCTCGTATAATAAATATGAAAAATGAGCTATTTATTGAGTCGTTGAATATAGACTTTGACGATATGGATGTCTCAAGTAAATTAGATGGAAGTTTTACTCTACGATGTGAAAAGCATAAAAACAGTTGGGCCTTACAAAATGTATTTAAACTATTCAATCGGTGGCTGAATCATAAAGATTCATGCTGTTTTGATGCGGGATCTGGTTTTGGTGGTTAAATTAATTAACTCGTGGAGGCAAGCGTGAAATGTGTGTTGTCTATATTTGTTGTCTTAAAATATAAGATCACAGTCATTGTTACAAGATCCAAAGCAAAAAAGAACCCGAGTGAGGCAAGCCCGAATGAAAGAGAAAGACCGCGTCCCGAAAATGGCGGCGACCACACGGTCAGAAAGCCGACACTCGTGAGGGCGTAAATCTCACCAGTGCGACTTAATCGTTCGTGTGTGTTTTGATCCCGAAATCTGTAGAGTCGTTTTCCCGTTAATTTTGTCCCGAAAGCTATGGAGAAACCCGAGGTAAAGATCCCGATGTAGAAGGAAAAGGCGTAGATGAAGAGGACACGTGGTCGCCCCTGTAGCTTTTGATAAGGACTAGTTCGCGCAGAGCCATCGACCGAGTGAGGTAGCGCAAATCGATGAATCGAGTATGTCGATACCCGACGTGAGCGAGCCCAGTCACGTGGCACCGCCGACGGTCCCCGTGCCCTCTCGATCGATGCCACGCTGTTCAAAGACCCTAAAGCCTGTCCCGAGGGAATGTTACTTCCCGAACACATGCAAATAAAAGAAATTTAACATTATGTAGTTTTTATTCTCCTCACCCCGTACTTAGTTATCTCGGCATCACCTCATATCGGATTGTGCAACTGAAAACAATATTACTTTCGAATGTGAAACTCATTTTTTTGTATGAAATTTGACTGAAAATAAATTAATATAATCGCCCAATGATAATCGTAGACATTCATCAGTATACGTTCATTAGATGTTCGTGAGCCGTGTGTTGGAAGTTTGCGAGGCATTCGAAGATTTTCGATAGTCGTTTGTGAAACGTTCCAGAGACTTCCAAAGATATTTATAAGACGTTCGAAGCTATTTAAGAGACGTTCGAAAACATTCATAAGGCATTTGAAGACACGCATTAGGGGTTCAAAGAGTTTCAAGAAACTTTCTACGACGTTCATGAGACGTTTGAAGATGTTCGTGAGACATTCAAGAGACTTCCGAAGACGATCATAAGACGTTTGAAGACATTCATGAGAGATGCGACGACCTTCGGAGACTTTCGAAGACGTTCAAGAGATCTGTGACGATATTTATAATACGTTTAGAGACATCGATGAGGGGTTCGAAGACGTTTAAGAGACTTTAAAAGACATTCACAAGGGGTTTGAAGACGTCCAAGAAACTTTCGAATACGTTCAAGAGAATTTCGACGACTTTCATAATAAGTTTGAAGACATTCATGAGGGGTTCAAAGAAGCTTAAGAGATGCTTTCAAAGACATTGCCGAGGGGTTCGTCCAAAGACATTCATAATACCATTGAAGACATTCAACAGACATTCGAAAACATTTATAAGACGTTTGAATACACGCAAGAGGGGTTCAAACAGATTCAAGAGACTTTCTACGACGATCATGAGATGTTTGAAGATTTTCGCGAGACAATCAAAAGATGTTCGAAAACCTTCATAAGACGCTTGGAGACATCCATGAGAGGTGCCAAGACATTCAGAGACTTTCGAAGACATTCAAGCGATCTTTAACGATATTCATAATACGTTTGAAGACATTGATGAGGGGTTCGACGACGTTTCAGAGACTTTCAAAGACATTCACGAGGGGTTTGAAGACTTTCAGGAAGTCTCTTGAATGTCTCACGAACATCTTCAAACGTCTCATGAACGTCGTAGAAAGTTTCTTGAAACTCTTTGAACCCCTAATGCGTGTCTTCAAATGCCTTATGAATGTTTTCGAACGTCTCTTAAATAGCTTCGAACGTCTTATAAATATCTTTGGAAGTCTCTGGAACGTTTCACAAACGACTATCGAAAATCTTCGAATGCCTCGCAAACTTCCAACACACGGCTCACGAACAACTAACGAACGTATACTGATGAATGTCTAAGATTATCATTGGGCGATTATATTCATTTATTTTCAATCAAATTCCATACAAAAAAAATGAGTTTCACATTCGAAAGTAATATTGTCTTCAGTTGCGCAATCCGATATCAGGTGATGCTGACATAACTAAGTACGGGGCGAGGGGAATAAAAACTACATAATGTGAAATTTCTTTTATTTGCATGAATCTTTTTTATTCAGCCACCGATTAAATATTTTAATTACATTTCGTAAGGCACAACTGTTTTTATGCTTTTCACATCGTAGAGTAAAACTTCCATCTAATTTACTTGAGACATCCATATCGTCAAAGCCTATCTTCAACGACTCAATAAATAGCTCATTTTTCATATTTATTACATGAGCTAGCCATTCTCGTTTTTCATGAACCTTAACATATACGATAGGACACATGTCGCCATCCGTTGAACCTTCAACTCCAGCTGTTATTGAACCTTCAGCCATGCTATATGGAACATTTCTATATGCCCACTTTAGACCATGATGATTGCGAATCAACCATGATGCTTCGTATCTCGCAGATCTTGCTGATCTGTGCAATTTTACGGATAGTGTCGGTCAATGGACAATATTCAACAACGCGATCATGTAAGATTAAAACAATATGCAGTTGTATTCGGTGGTGAATCTTCTTTGCATTCGAACTCTAATCACACATCTACGGTAGCATTTGTTTACAGGCTCGTTCTGATGCGATCAATAATTAAACGTGGGAGGGCCGTTACATTAAGACTTGGCGATGGTTAGTAAAGAACGATCACTATTGCAGTCATAATGGTATTTACAAAATCGAGAGTACATATTGAACATAATGTCGAAAAATTTTGGAAGTCCAAATTCGAATCTTCTTGAGAAAAGAATGCTGAATTGAGATAAAGTTTAGTTGTAAGTTTGCAGTCGGTCAATAATAAAATGTCCTCTGCCATACATTATCTTTTTTACCAGTCTGCACCGCACCAATTACATATTTTGGTTTCTCTAGTTGGGAGGCAGCTTTTACGGTCCATGAATGTTTCGTTGTGCTTTGAAGCGATGGACAGTCGTATAGATCCCAAGAGCGAAAACTCACATTCAAATATCGCCCACATTCCAATGTTCGAAGTACTCATAATTTATTGATCTCATCTAATATTATGTAGGGCATATGCCATTGTATCTTGAGTACTTCAACTTCTACCTCTAGTAGTTGATGACGACTGAATGCACAATTATAGCCATAGCGTGAAGGTATTAGAATTAACTCATGACGAGCATTAATTTTCGTAGAAAATGTATTTTATGCACAGCACTAGTTTTTCCAGTTCTGTCACAAACTATGATATGAAATCGCCGCTGTGATGTGATCGATACTATGATAGCGATTTATCATATGAAAAACACATGTGGTAATCAATTGTAAATGCATCATGATGTTGATACATATCCTCTGCTACGTTCTTCCCATCAGTCTTTGCACACTCTCATCTTCTCCCTACAATTAATTTTAAAAAAAACACTCCAAATAGGCATCTACAGTGAATGGATATGTTGCTTTCCGATTGGAGTTGATGATTTGGAGCCACTTATTGGTATCATTTGATAGTCGGATGGCGCAGTGCTTTATTGCTCCATAATCGATCTTATGTGATTGCAGTTTATCCGTTGATCTAAAGTAATGCAGATACCTGCGAAATAATGTATTGTTGTTTAATTCGTCTAGCACATATGACGATATAGTAATTGTATTAACTTCACACACCGATGGCATATATATATATTTTTTAATGGCTGCCTCTGTTCTGCGCTCACGAGGCTTGACAGGTTCCTTATCTATGTGATATGTCATACATTGTTATCTTCGGTATCTTGTATTTATTGTTACATCCTAGCGAATGTGCGTTCTTTCGGTTATTCCCAATATCCTCATTCGCCCTTTTAAGCTTATTATTAAATGTATAAATCTAAGAATAAGACGAATAAGAGCGTACAAAGGAACGTACGTACGTTCCGCACGCATATTCAAATAACAACGATATATACACGATAGCCGCACCGCCTCGTGTTATAACCTCGCATTTCTTCAACACGTAAATATCGAACTCTCAGAAAGAAATACGAGGTACCACTCGAACGATACGAGAAGACTCATGCCTCTAGCGTAAATAAGTCCCGGAAAATAAGTATTTAGCATGGTGCCGATAGGAAACGAGAACTCACCAGCGCTCGATCTCTTCGCGCACCCGATATAATCTACAACATAACACAGATCATGCGCATGCTTACGTCTCAGATTCCGAACTCCATATCCCATGCGCTTTTTCGCTGAAACACGGGACAAAGGTCTCCTACCTTCCACGCGTGCAAATTCTATGAAAGGAATGATCGAGATTAATTCTGCGAATTATGAATATCACGACCAATCACGCTAAACCTTAAGGTTCCGTCTCCCACAATTTATCCCCTCCTAATTTTTATATCAAGAAAGACTTCCTTCTTGAAGTCAGTCTTCCAACAGTTTCCACCGCGTTCAGATCAAGTCTTCCAATAGTTTCCATTGCGTTCAGATCTCAGTCTCGCAAAATCTTCCATCAAATTAACTTCACTTGTTCTGACAGAATTCGAGGTATAGAACCGGTAATAGCGTTTCGAATATTATATATCTTCGGGTTTTGACCGAAGCGTCGTATAAAAGTGTAGTCAACTCTCGCGGCTTCGAGTCTATAAAACAGCTCAGGTGCTGTTTACTACGCGTGTATACATACACACTCTCAGCATCCCCGAAAGTCTAGTGCTGGGATCCGCTTTCCGAACGATAAGCGTGGCGTCCGTCAACGAGACTCTTATCTCCGAGCGACAACCGATACTCTTGCGAGCGAGCGTACCTACACACTGACCCACTCACGAACACAGCGACCAATGTAAGCGACAAATCTCATTTTTATGTTAATCCGATTGTTCCCCCGGCTTCACCGTTATTTCCATTGTCAATTTTTCTGTTAAAGCAACTTTATCACTTATTTGTAATAAACCTTTAGTTAAGTTTGTACAAATTCGTCAGATTATTTCTAAATGCCAATCACTGCATGACTTCCTAATTTCTAACTCATTCCAAGCACTACCCCTTTTTACCCTCATCCCGTGCTATTGCGTTTGTCGTAGGCAAAAAAGGAGGGAATCTAAAAATATATGCCCACGTCCCTTCAGGACGTGACATATTAATTTTTGGGGGCTCGTCCGGGATATTATAAAGGGAGTGTGCCGATTGATCCAATGTCCGGGGACGAATCAACAGCTAGTTCATTGAATTTAAATATCACTGACGACTTAGGTGAACCATCAGGTTATTCTTTGAGGAGTTCTGACGCTCAATTGCTACCCGGTCTCGAACCTAAGAGACGACCAGTAAAAAAATTAGAAATACCCCAAAAAGTCGATAACGAAAACACAACAGACATGGCGTTAGGTACAAATGTGTCACTCGCTTACTCATCTTTAAGGGAAGCTATCGAAATGGTCCCGTATTTTGACGGGAACGGTAGCTCCTTCTCAGATTTTGTAGCCGGATGCGAAGACGCATTGGCGTCGCTTCCGCTCGGATCCGAAGCACGGTTTGTGAGAGTAATTCGAAACAAACTAAAGGGTCAGGCTAAGAAGGTCATCCGGTCATCCACGTTCGAAACAGTAGAATCTCTTCTGCAATTCTTAAAGAAACTATATGCTCCAAACAAAACTGAGGTGCAACTGTTGGGAGAACTCAGTCACATTTTTCAAGGAACCGGTGAAACCGTGATAGATTTTTCCACTGCAATTAGGGATAAAGCTAGAGAATTACTCGACGCTCAACCAGCATCCCAAAACGGCACGGAAAGTGCCGCTCACAGAAAAACATTAGACGGGTATTTCCTCTCGTGTTTCAAACGCGGGCTAAGACTGAAGATAGAACAGCGTCTCCCTCGGTGCGACGATATCTCGACCGCTATAGATCATGCGATCGAAATCGAACGCGACCTTGAAGCCCGTAAGGAGCTTCTCTCGTCCTTTATTAGATCCGTTCCAAACAAATCGGTAAAAACCTGTAACATCTGTAAAAAGGACGATCACTCGAGCGAAGCTTGCCGATTTGCGACAATCACATGCCAAAAATGCAACAGTAAAGGTCACAAAGCCGATAAATGTGGAAATAATCCAATCGCTCAAAAATCAGTCACGTGTCAAATCTGTGATAAACCCGGTCACATCGCTAAAAATTGCTACGTTAACCGGAAATCTTCAAATTTTTCTGGCAATCAACCACACCGCTCGCCCGGTCCTCAATGCCCACTCTGTCATAAACAGGGTCATACCGCGGATCGATGTTTTAAATTTCGAAACAATCCCCCGAATTCTAATCCGCCAACCTGTCGGTATTGCAAAAAGGTCGGGCACACTATCGAAAACTGTCGTGCTCGCGATTATAATAATTCCCGTAATCAGTCGGGAAACGGGCCGAGTGCCCCTCGGACAGACGCACCGAGCGGCCCGCCCACTCAAACGTGTCAAGCGAACGCCGTCTCTCTCGGAGAGCCGAACGAAACTATCCGACCTACGCAATAAAGTAGGAAAATTTCAACACATTGCCCTCGGTGTGTATCGGAGTATTACCGGAAAAAGGGGCAATTTCGATGCTTTCGACAGCGGTGCCATCCCCAATTTGATAAAAAAGGCATATACAAAAAATATGGTAGACATCAACGAAGAAGATGTCATTAAATTAACAGGCATATCCGAATTACCGGTCTTTGGACTAGGGAGCGTGCTACTTCGCGTATTCGACTCCGAATCGCTATTTCACATTATACCAGATAATGTGCCGCTACTCTACCCCGGTCTGCTGGGGTCTACATATTTTTATGAAACCAAGTCCAATATCAATTACCGAACGGAATGTCTCGAGTGTAGGGATAATTCATGGCCTTTCGAAAAAAGAACCGAACCCAACGAGGTAATAGAAATCCCCGCGCGTTCGGAAACTCCCTTCTTCGTGAAGGTAAAAGACAGCACGATAAAAGAGGGATACCTCTCGCCTTTGAAAATCCGTCAAGGTATATACGCCGGCGATTGCCTGGTGACAAACATCGACGGAAAGGCTCATTTGAAGGTTTATAATGCCACAAATGACGCTGTCAAACTGATCGTTCCAGTTGTGGAGCTGCAGGAATTCGACGCTATCGAAGACCTGTCAGAAAATACTCCCAGTTCAGACTGTACGACAGTTTCAAATTCTCGTTTAATCCCTCGTGACCCTAATTCAAGCGTAAGTTGCACGATAATTGCGCCGATCCAGAGCCCGAAAGTGGCCAGTTCTAAAATTTCGATGACAAATGTCGAATCAAATAATAAGTCTTGTAGCGAGGAAAGAACGAGAATCAACATCAATCAAAAGAAAAATTTCAGTCAAATTTCGAGTCAAAAATCAAGGGCACATAAAAATAAAAACGCGAAAAACTCAAAAATGAAATCGATCAAAAATTCAAAAATCGAGGTTAATCGTAACGAACCGTTAAACGATGTAATAAATCGCAACAAAAGTAAAAAATCGAGTCAAAACGTGATCTGCGTTCCTGCCTCTGAATCAACATCGCGTATAAAGAAAAATAATTCAGAGCGCTCGAAAATAATAAAAAGTCTCTTGCAACTCGACCACCTTGCAAAAATCGAATTAGAACACGTCGAAAAAATAATCGCACAGTATTCAGACAGATTCCATGTGAAGGGCGAACCTCTAGAAGCCACACATGTGCTTCGACATAAGATTCCAACGGTCGACGACCTACCGATAAACACTAAACAGTATCGGTTCCCCCAAGCGCTCAAGCGCGAAGTCCAGCGTCAAGTGGATGAGCTACTAGAAACAAGAGTCATAAGCCATTCGGAATCTCTAAACAACAGTCCCGTCTGGATAGTCCCGAAAAAACCAGACTCCAACGGTAACAAACGTTGGCGAATGGTAATTGACTTTCGTGCTTTGAACGAAAAAACAATCGGTGACTCATATCCGCTACCCAACATCACAGATATTCTGGATTAGTTGGGACGCGCGAATTATTTTTCAGTGTTCGATTTAGCATCCGGTTTCCACCAGATCGAAATGAATCATGAAGCTAAATCGAAAACCGCTTTCTCTACCCCACATGGGCACTACGAATTTTCAAGAATGCCATTCGGGCTTAAAAATGCCCCGGCAACCTTCCAGCGCTTAATGGATATCGTATTGAGTGGACTCCAAGGAGTATCCCTCTTTGTTTATCTCGACGATATCGTAGTGTATGCCAGGGACCTAGAGGAGCACGGTAAAAAGATTTACGAACTGATGGAACGATTGCGCAAAGCCAATCTCCAACTACAACCAGATAAATGCGAATTTCTTCGACCAGAAGTCAGGTACCTAGGGCACATAATCGGTAAAGAGGGACTTAAACCAGACCCGACCAAACTCTCAGAAGTCAAAGATTTCCCTGTACCCAAAAATGTCAAAAATGTTCGCCAATTTTTGGGCCTAACCGGTTATTATCGTAGGTTTATCAAAAACTTCTCCAAAATCGCGAATCCGTTAACTCGCCTCTTAGAGGACAAGGTCGACTCCAAGTGGATTGACGAAGAGCAAAAAGCTTTAGATATCCTGAGGGATAAATTATGCGAAGCTCCTATACTCCAATACCCCGATTTCGAAAAACCGTTTATTATAACAACGGATGCTTCTGGCTACGCCTTAGGCGGAGTCTTATCACAAGGAGAAATAGGAAAAGACAAACCGATAGCTTATACGTCGTGCGTACTGCGAGGAGCGTCCCTTCGGTACGACACGTACGAAAAAGAAGCAATGGCAATTATTCATAGCGTAAAAGCCTTCCGACCGTACATCTATGGTAGGAAATTCACGCTTGTAACGGATCACAAACCTTTGGTTTGGTGCAGGACCGCCAAAGACGCGAACGCACGCGTTCTCAAATGGCGACTCAAGCTGTTCGAATACGATTACGATGTCGTATACAAACCGGGCACACTAAATTCAAACGCTGACGCATTGTCGCGTAATCCAATCGAATAACCTGAAGAATCCAAAATAGCCGCCCATTGCGATCACAAAAAAATAAAAAAATTCAAAAACGCACCACAGGAGATAACTCGTTCAAAAACGAAATCCAGTAGTAGTGAAGAAGGTGATACTCCCATTCAAATCACGACACGGGCCGAAGTCCATCCATTTCCGGAATCGAAAAAAAGAAATGTAGTCACCCGTGCTCAGGCAAGGGAGACTGTACTATCCGATCCGGATGCAATAATACAAGCAAACGAAACGCTCGGTGACGTTAGTGTGTCAAGTGCCGACGCGCCTGCTCTCGAGAAGGCCGACGCACGCCCCGCGTCTCAGCATCGTATACGACGACCTCGGAGGGCCTTGAACTACGAGGAGAGTAGTGACGATGAGACGGAGGCCGAGGTAATAAGATCCGCACGCGTCATCCGACCTAAGAAGGCCGTCGACCCCAAAACATTCAATGACCCGAACCAGCGCAAAGCACCTCCTATCTCTGGCTCCAAAACCTCCACTGATTCCAATTCCGATAATTCGACAAATTCAGATTTGATCTCGCTCAATTCGGAACTTTCTGAAGACGAGATCCCTCCCACGAAGGAAAGGAAAATATCAGAATTTCAAATCGCTAACTGCATTACGACTAAGGAATTGTTCCATTTTCGAAACGATCACCTAGTCTATTTTGTCGACTCAGCTGGCAAACCATGTGACTCTGGAGCACAAAAGCTGTTAGAATTAAACAAGCTTCCCCTCTGGAAGAATTCGATGGTTGGCCAAGCTTACAGCAAAAAAGTGGGAAAAAATATCACATCGCCCTCGTGATCAAAGACGAATATTCAAGATCATTATCGTTCGTATCAGAGAACATTAAAGAAAGCGTAACGGAATTACGAGATCTTTGCGAAATTCTCAAACTCGAATCATGGAGTATTTGCCAAACGAATCATGTCGAACACATAGTATGGAACGACATTACGAACATCATAAAAGAATCCTTTAAGAATAGTCAAGTAAAGATAATCTTTTGTCTGGGAACTCTACAGTACGTGCCAATCGAAAAACGAGATTCGATTTTTTATGAAATGCATAAGTCCCCAATCGGAGGACACAACCCGGGGAAAAAAGTTCATGCCTGAGTGGATATGTTCATATATGTTTCAGATATTGTCATATATGTTTCAGATATCGTCATATAGGATTCAGATATTGTCATATATGTATCAGATATATTTATATCTGACATTTTACAGTATCATATATGATTAGGTCTGATCATATTCCACATCACATATGCTTAAAGAAGATCATATCTGATCACATTTCCCGGGGAAAATGGTCATATCTGAGCAGATATGCTCATGTAGGTGTTTATCTGCAACATAAATGAATCTGATCTGATCATGCATGGTCAAAGATGAACATACATGTATTTTTATGCGCTCAGGGGTAGCTCTATATCTCGTCAGATATGATCGCGCATAAGTAAATATGTGCAGATATGAATTTGTAGCTGAACATGTCTGCCCATATGTGGTCATGTCTAACCAGATATAGTACAATTCACAACTACATTCGAGCTCACACATGAATAGACTTGAATATGTGCGCGCATGCATGAACATATCCAACCAGGTATGGATGAATACGCAACCGAACCCAACTCGCGCATGATCAGGTCTGAAAATATTTGCCCATGTACGATTGTATCTGCCCAGATATGGAATTATACTCGAATTCATCCAATTGGATCTATATGATCATCGCTGAACATGCTTACCCACGTGTGATCAGATCTAATCAAATATGAATCAATTGATTCATATTTCATCAATTGATTCATATTTGAACGTATTCATCCATACCTGGTTGGATATGTTCATGCATGCGCGCACATATTCAAGTCTATTCATGTGTGAGCTCGAATGTAGTCGTGAATTGTACTATATCTGGCTAGACATGACCACATATGGGCAGACATGTTCAGCTATAAATTCATATCTGCACATATTGACTTATGCGCGATCATATCTGACCAGATATAGAGCTACCCCTGAGCGCATAAAAATACATGTATGTTCATCTTTGACCATGCATGATCAGATCAGATTCATTTATGTTGCAGATAAACACCTACATGAGCATATCTGCTCAGATATGACCATTTTCCCCGGGATATGTGATCAGATATGATCTTCTTTAAGCATATGTGATGTGGAATATAATCAGACCTAATCATATATGATACTGTAAAATGTCAGATATAAATATATCTGATACATATATGACAATATCTGAATCATATATGACGATATCTGAAACATATATGACAATATCTGAAACATATATGAGCATATCCACTCAGGCATGAACTTTTTTTCCCGGGTGGTCTGATATCGTCAAATCTAATCATACATGCTCTGATATCGTCAAATGTAATCATGTATGCTCTGATATGGCCATTTTTCTTATGCATGATTAGACAAGATCCAGATATGATCAATCATATCTGGATCATATATAATCCAGATATAATCAGATGTGATTTGGTCTGATAATTTTTTCTCGGGATTATCATACATGCTCAGATATAAGCATACATGATCTGTCATGACACTATATGAACAGATATAGCCAATTCTCTTGTCTGATCATATCTGATTCTACAGATATGCTCAGATATAAGCATACATGATCTGTCATGACACTATGTGAACAGATATGACCAAATCTCTTGTCTGATCATATCTGATTCTACAGATATGATTCAGATATGTTCAGATATGATATTTTTTTCCCGGGAAGGGTGTTTCAAAAACGTACAATAGAATCAAGCGCGAATATTTCTGGGAAGATTTAAAGGCAGACATCCAAAGAAGAGTGCAGCAATGCTTAGAATGTCAATTAAAGAAATTGGTCCGAGTCAAAAACCAAACAACCGATGATAATAACGGACACTCCCAGAACCGTTTTTGAGAAAATATCAATGGATATTGTTGGACCTATGCAATGCACGTCAAATCAAAACGAGTATATTCTCACGATCCAAGACCACCTCTAGAAATATTGTGTTGCAATTCCGCTTCCAAATGCACTGGCGACTACGGTCGCTGATGCATTCAGAAAAAGATTCATTTGCATTTTCGGTGCGCCAAAAGCGCTATTAACAGATCAAGGAAGCAATTTTTTGAGCGGTCTCATGAGAAGGGTCGCAAAACGTTTCCGAATTAAGCGATGTAGGACAACGGCGTTTCACCCGCAGTCCAATGGTGCCCTGGAAAGATCTCACCACGTATTAGCCGAATTTTTGAAGCAATATACAGATAAGGATAACGAGTGGGATCAATGGCTAGAATTGGCGATACTCTCGTACAATACTAGCATTCACGAAAGCACGAAGTACCCTCCCTTTGAGGTAGTCTTCGGCAAAGTTGCAAAAGTCCCATCAAGCGAACCGCTTCGGGAATCAGATCAGCTGCCAACATATCGCGGTTATTTAATTGAATTTATCACACGTCTAAACGTAATCAGAAACATCGCTTACGAAAATTTGGTCTCGTCCAAACAACGCTCAAAAAAATATTATGACAGAAACGCGAATCCAAAGAATTTCAAAGTAGGAGACTTTGTCTACCTACAAAAGGGTCCTAAACCCGGTAAACTCGGAGATCAATACACTGGACCGCATAAGGTCTTAGAAAAATTTGCAAAGGGCAACGTAAAAATTCAATACAACAATAAAATTCGAGTAGTTCATGAAAATCGTCTGCGACATTCTCATATTAACGTTGAAGCCAAACCCAATAGGAAACCCAAGTCGACTCGAGTCGATGAATCCGATTTTAATTCTAATTAAATAAGTAATAATAACAATTATCCTGTTTTTCAGATGGCTGTTATCAATCATTGTCGTCTAACGATATCACCTTCGCACTTGCAACCAGAGAACTAGATCAAAATTTCTAGTTACAGTATCCTCAGTAAAGAACATTCGAACATGTGTATATTCAAAACTTGCCGAACTAACTGTCTCACAATTCGACAAAAATTTGCAGTCGCGAACCTAGGTATAATCACCTACATGAATTCGAAATTCATACACGTAGTTATTATATTACATTAGAAAATCATTATATTACGATATGCATATGCAACAGTGTAGTGAAGAGCGCCAAATGCTCCAAAACAATTTGTTATTAGCGATCCACGCCTCGGACGTATTGTATACAATATAAGGAAAGAGCCGAGTACATCGGCTATATACAGCCGCACTTGCTGGCGAAAGAATACACATTATTCATCGTATGACAAAACAAGAAATTCGATCAGGTTAAAAGAATTTTACGATTCATTTCCTGTCACTCGTGGGAACGAAAAATATCTCCTTAATCCTCGAACTCACATATAACCAATTACCAAAAGAGAAACTCAAACAACCTGCAATTCCTTACTTCCCCTATATTACCTTTTCGGAGACACTTGGTACAAGTTCATCCCCGTTCTGGTCGAAGCCACACCACCTGCAATCACGGAATCGACGACGAAGTCTACTTGACGATACATCAAACCAACATCATCAGCAACCTGTGCGATGTACTCCAAAGAAGATACCGACAACGTACGAGAACGCGTAATGTTTCCCGTAGAGAAACCCGCTGTCGTAAACAACACGGCATGGCATCAGTGGTCAGAACACTGCCAATTAAGAGGACAAGTCCTTAAATCTTCTGGATAAGAACAATCTCTAACACCAAGTGGACTCCATCTGGAATGACACCTGGGAAAATTCATTCAATTCGGTACAGCAACCGCTGGTTTCACCCGAACCTTACTCGTTGTGCGAACGATCAAGGTCCCCGTAGATACGGCGAACCATGCATACAGCCGACACCCTGTGGAGGGCTGGTCAAGTTGTCCCGTCGGTGCAGTATGGGACTCGGTTACGTACCTCCTCATGCACCTCGCTAAGCAACCCAAGAAGAAAACGTCAACGGATGCAGTGAGTGGTCAAGGACTTCATCAACGTGTATCGGCCTCTCCAGCTGAACCAGAGGGCCAATATCAACGCTGCAACACATGATCTGTACCCTGCCATCTCCGATCATCCAGAAAACAACCAATCCTCTAAACCTCGTTCCTTCTCTTAAATTCGCCCGCGGAGATTTACGATAATTCTGATCATGCTAATAATTTTTTTTGTCATCGTTCTTTTAATCTTGTCAATTAAGAGATAGGGTAAAATAAGTAAATGAGCATCTATGTACGAGGAAAATCAAAAAGCAGAAAACTCGTACCCATACTTTTTAGCACAAAATAAAAAATTTATATTCATAATTTAAAAAAAACGGAGAAGAACGAAAAACTTCCTTGCAAAAAGATCTAGAGATAAATACAATAACCACAAATATTCTCATACAAAGATCTATATATACAATAACAAGACACACATTCTTTCCTTCTTCTGTAGTCTTCATAAGACTAATCCAAAGATTGTACCTACCGACACCGCAACCGTTTAAGAATAGGCTGATGACGATATTGAGATAACCTTCAGAACATTCATAATAATTGAGCGGGACGCTCAATCTTAAACCGGGGAGGTGTTACATCCTAGCGAATGTGCCTTCTCTCGGTTATTCCCAATATCCTCATTTGACCTTTTAAGCTTATTATTAAATGTATAAATCTAAGAATAAGACGAATAACAGCGTACAAAGGAACGTACGTACGTTCCGCACGCATATTCAAATAACAGCGATATATATACGATAGCCGCACTGCCTCGTGTTATAACCTCGCATTTCTTCAACACGTAAATATCGAACTCTCAGAAAGAAATACGAGGTACCACTCGAACGATACGAGAAGACTCATGCCTCTAGCGTAAATAAGTCCCGGAAAATAAGTATTTAGCATGGTGCCGACAGGAAACGAGAACTCACCAGCGCTCGATCTCTTCGCGCACCCGATATAATCTACAACATAACACAGATCATGCGCATGCTTACGTCTCAGATTCCGAACTCCATATCCCATGCGCTTTTTCGCTGAAACACGGGACAAAGGTCTCCTACCTTCCACGCGTGCGAATTCTATGTAAGGAATGATCGAGATTAATTCTGCGAATTATGAATATCACGACCAATCACGCTAAACCTTAAGGTTCCGTCTCCCACAATTTATCCCCTCCTAATTTTTATATCAAGAAAGACTTCCTTCTTGAAGTCAGTCTTTCAACAGTTTCCACCGCGTTCAGATCAAGTCTTCCAACAGTTTCCATTGCGTTCAGATCTCAGTCTCGCAAAATCTTCCATCAAATTAACTTCACTTGTTCTGAAAGAATTCGAGGTATAGAAACGGTAACATAGAGTTTCGAATATTATACATCTTCGGGTTTTGACCGAAGCGTCGTATAAAAGTGTAGTCAACTCTCGCGGCTTCGAGTTTATAAAACAGCTCAGGTGCTGTTTACTACGCGTGTATACATACACACTCTCAGCATCCCCGAAAGTCTGGTAAGTCCCGTAAGGGTGGCGTCCGTCAACGAGACTCTTATCTGCGAGCGACAACCGATGCTCTTGCGAGCGAGCGTACCTACACACTGACCCACTCACGAACACAGCGACCAATGTAAGCGACAAATCTCATTTTTATGTTAATACGACTGTTCCCCCGCCTTCACCCTTATTTCCATTGTCAATTTTTCTGTTAAAGCAACTTTATCACTTATTTGTAAAAAACCTTTAGTTAAGTTTGTACAAATTCGTCAGATTATTTCTAAATGCCAATCACTGTATGACTTCCTAATTTCTAACTCATTCCAAGCACTACCCCTTTTTACCCTCATCCCGTGCTATTGCGCTTGTCGTAGGCAAAAAAGGAGGAAATCTAAAAATATATGCCCACGGCCCTTCAGGACGTGACAGTATAGCAAATTGATATCCTTTTCTTCTTCTTATGTTGAGCCACGCGTATCGGAGCAATGTCTTCTTCGGTGGTATACACATTGATGGATAAATTGTTTTGAAGAACAATTTTTTTATTTTTATTTTGACCTATAGTTACTGGGAACCTAATATTCGATAGATTCAATACCGTTGAATAATGCATGTAAGAAGATCCGTGGTCACTGTTTCGTTCAGCTGGGTATAAAGCTGTGACAGTCACCCATGCAAAACGTGTATTATCTCTTGATTGCACATTAATCGCAGCCCTCATAATCATTATTTCCCGTGGCAATGAGATAAAACATTCAACGCGTATTGATTTATACTTATTTACATTTATTGTAAGATTATGTATTTTTTCGTAAAGCTCAATCACGTCCACGTTGTTGAAATTCATCGAGCAGGGGTTAAAGTATAAACCGTCACGCATTCAAGTCGAGTGCTCGCCACATTAACCCATCACCGCTGTGTCCTGCACCCATGCATATAAAATGTCTGTACATGAAATACTTCAATCCTTACAGATGCGGTATTCGGCCTATCAATGACTATTGATGTTTAGTTGATAATCGTTGGCGCTTAATTCGGCTTTGCGTCTTCAATACTTCAATGAACTCGATGATCTCTTGCCCCCACACAGCAAAGTCGTCGATCGAACTTAAGAGCGTGGCTTGGTTATGCAAAATTTCCTCTGATGGTTCACTGTTGTTCTCCATATTAACGAGTAAAAAGTCTTCCCAGAGCGATATGTTAACTCACTGCTTCATTCAAAGTGTGGCCACTTTTGAGCGCTGGCGATGAC